>OZ010580.1:14497282-14562282 GCA_963932145.1 Acanthosepion lycidas | reverse complement strand
TTAAAGTTCCATTTAGTTCCATTTCATCCTCAAGCGAATTTTATCTTATATATTATTATTATTATATATCTTACTGTTCTATATATATATTATTATATATCTATATATATTATTATATATCTTGCTGTTCTTTCTTTTTATATATATATATATATATATATATATAGTAAAAAGGTATAAATTTGACTACTCATTGGTGTGAGGGTGTTGACAACAGAAAATAAGGTTATTTTTTATTAAAAAACAAGGTACAAATAGATCTGATGTTATATTGGGGTGGAGGAGGTATATGAGGTAAAAGATAACTAACACAAACAGCAGAAAATAATGTTAGAAAGAGGCTTGGGAGAAGATTTTTAAATAAACTGAAATTTCAAGGAAGAAAGATATATTTCCAGTCAGATACATAATTGAAATAAAAAAAGAAAAATGTCAGCAATCTTAAAGAAAAAAGGAAAATTTGCAAGAAAAATTGAACTTTTCAAGAAAAGTGGAATAGTTATATTTTGTGAAAGATGCAAATCAGTTCACCAACTGTCTTGCATTTGAGAAATTACATGTAAAATTTTGCCTATTTTAAAAATTGTACTTAATAAACACAAACAACTGGAATCCAAGAAAAATCTTGCTTATGTGCACCTCCCTCCCTTTCATTGTTACATATTGTCTATCATTCAAAATTACCAACTGATTTAATTCAGAGTCAAGGGTCCATTGTTGGGAACCAATCTCTAAGGAAGTCTGCAGACCACATAGTTGGGAATCCAACAATGAGTTCTGTGGTCTCCTGCTTCTGGCTCACTGCACCTCTCCCTCAGCATGTAATGGCCTCTTTTGTGTCCTTTAGTTTGTGATCTGTGATGTATGCTATAATCTCATAAAGAATACTGCTCACAAAGGGTAGGGGCAATATCCGTACTACATTTTGGTTCATGTATAATATTCAGAAATTCTCTAAACTTTTAATTAGCACCTCATGTTTGAATACATGACCAATTTGATGTAAGCTGCTGACTGAAACATCTTAAATTTAAAAACAAAATTTATGATTTCTTTTTATTTTGTTTTATGGCATATAAACCTTTAGCAGGTTATTTAATGCTAAATTCTGTCATTTTGATAAACAATAAATAGGTTTTATATATCTCTGGTTTTCACCAGTCAAAAGAATAGGTATAGTTCTGGTTCACATGAGATTCAAAATGGTAAATATAAGTATAATCAATAAGTGGCTCCTTATTGGTGGGGTAGCCTTCAGTATTGGGATGCACTCAGTATATTCTTGGCTGCAACCAACAGGATGCTAAAAAAGAATTAAATTCAGCTTCAATTCTCAAAAGAGTGATGATAAAACTATTTTTTATGCTATTCAAATTTGTACATGTAAGACAACGTTTTTTATCCATGTGAATTTGAATACATTTTCTTTTTAAATTTAATTTTTTTGCAGGGAAGCAACTGAAATAGAAACCAACCCATTTGGTGTTATTCAGGTTTATTTTGATGATGCAACAACAAATTCAAACATTGGAGCTGATTAAAAGAAATGTGAGAATGGTAAAAAAAAGAAAAAAACTTTTGAGATTTGAATTTTTTTAAAAGAATCTCTTACAAATGATCACCTCATTCTTTGATTATTGTAAAGGTTCCTCAGATTTTTGTGAAACCGTCTTTCTACCTCAAGATTCTGTGGTACCTTGAAATTGTTATCTTATTAAAACAGTTAATTTTTTTCTAATTTTATTAAACTCTTTGCCAAATATGTCTATAAATATGACTGAAGACCTAAAAAGGTAATAAAAATGGAAAAGATATTTTGTTTTGAGAGGACCATTGTTTTAATTTGAAAAACAAAAAAGTGAATATGAGATTATTTTTTATTACTAAAAAAAATTTATATATCCCTTTCAATTTATAATTGTATCTTTTTATTCATTGTGGTTTGTTAAACATATTATGATTCTTATAAAATAAAAAATAAAAAAAATGAAATAAAATTTAATATTTGCAGTGTTTCTCTAGAATTTATCATTTTATTTATTTTTTTCTGCAATTTTTCAAATTTTAATAGTTAAATACAATGGAACATTGTTCATCTGAACGAGAAAGGGTAATTGATTGTTTAGATATGTGATCTGATCATAAAAATGAAGACATACTGAACAAATAAAAAAAGCATGTTTTAATGGGCTTACTTTCATTCAATTAATAAAATTAATAAAAATGGTATTTATAGTTTGTGATATTTTACAAGTAAAATCATGTTCAGTCATTTAGCAAAAATGTGGAACTGAAAACTTAAGGAATTATAACATAATTAGAAAAGTGTATTTACATATGTGCACAGGAATTACACAGAGTTCATTGCAGACACTAAGTTTATATAAATAAAATTGTCATATCAATTTCAACCTTTATAAAGTCCGCTATTCCTGGCTATCTGCAATTCATAGTGATTTTAGTGGTCACCCTTTGATCTGGATGAGTGTCCTCTTTACTGTCTTTGCTACCAAGATACAAATCATTGTACTGACACCTTGTGAATGTTGATGGCTTGAAACTCTCCCAAAAATCAGCAGTCATGAATAAATATCTTTCCTAGTTTTTTCATTGATAATTTGCACAATTCTTTGTCTACATTGTCTCCTTTACTGATGGTAGCACATATGTTATGATAATATTTCTTGATTATTGCAATTTATTCCCTGATAAAGTGGCTGTAGCACAGAAATGGTATTCAGTAGAACACCACCTCTTGATAACTCTATCTGATGATTCTAATTTCATGTGAGACCCTACATTGCCAAACAAACAGTAGGATATGTTTGAGAACTGAAGGTAGTTAAAATAATAGCAGTATCAATGGAAAAACTGTTTGACACACCATATTTTTGCAGAATGAAAGTTAAAGATTTCCAAAATTTCTTTTTATTTAATGTAGAATTTGTATAGTGGTGACAATACATCTTGTCACTAATGATGATGCAGCCCAGAAAAAAACTTTCTCATGCATAACACTTATTGGTGTCATAGAATTCTTGGGAACATAACTCAGTGGTAGAGCTTTCAGCCTTGTAGCAGTTCAACAAATCCTAACAGACTTGCATTCCATAGTGTTTTTGTTCTTGTATAGAGTCTGTAAGATCCACCTAACACAAACTTTGCAATATCCTAACATTGCCAGTGCCATTTCAATTACTGTTCTCTTTTCCTAAACTATTGATTTGCACAGATGAGCTGATCAAGGTGGGCTTCAGTTTGTGGTTTGACAATTCTGCAGAGCTGCTTAGATTTTGGCTTGTCATACACATTGTTGTTGCCACTGCTGAAACACATCACCCACTATTTACTGTGCTCATATCCACTGTTTGGTCTGCATAAATGTTCAACAAAAGACAATAAATGTAAGGAAGTTCTATTTTTTCTGCATGGAGGAATTCAGTGATACACTTCTACTTTGTACACACTTCCACATTAGATGCTATTTTTCCAGATTGCTGCTTAGTTGTTATATCTGTAACAAAGCAAAAAAAAATATGAGTTATGGACAAGAAGGTTCAACTTCTAATGCTATCCCACCAATATCTACCTTGTGTATAATTAAGTCATTTGTTAATTAATGCTGATAATCATCTTCAAATTTTTTAGCTGATGCATTGTCAATATTATTGATTTTTAACTAGTCTTTATTTCATCTTATTTCTGTTGTTTTCTATTGCAACTTAACCAAGACTAAGCTACAGAAATAAGATGAAATAAAGATTAGTCAAAAATGAATAATAAAAGGCATGCTTCATCTAAGAAATATGAAGATTATTGATGGTTCAGTGGACAGTTTGTTGTATGCACAAAATTTTGCAAATGTTCATTATCATTCTACTTATTTCATTTGTAAAGAAAATTACTTTTAGATTTAGATCTTGCTCCTAAAATGCCGCATAATAAAAGCATATGGCTTGCAAATATTCTGAAATCAAAGATACCTGTGCTGGAATAAATGTGTAGGGGTTAGCTAACCCCCTGCTGCATTTATATTAACACAAATGTAACAAAATAAACAACGACAAGAGAATAACGAAGTTCAAGGCAAAATATGCATTAACAATGAATAGATAATATTTATATACAATATTTGTTGAGTAATATATTAAATGATTTGAATGTCAATAATATTTTGGATCAAAAGGTTCTATGTTATAATAATGTATGTTAAAATATAAGAAAGTATATTTCAGTATTTAGGTATTTATGGTGAACTTAAAACAGTTTGTTTGCAAATAATTTGTGTAAATTTCAAAAGACTGACTCAGAGTTTGAAAGGGTTATCTTTCTTTGATCAGATATTTTATATTGAGTTTGCATATTCAAGTTGTAAGTTTGTTTGAAATAATATATATTGCAGACTATTATGTTAAAAATAGGTTTTTAACATGAAGTCTGAATATTGGAATAATGATATGTGGACTGACATCAGGTAGAAAATTTCCCTCCTCACTGAAAAGGGATGATTTAAGTGTCGCTTAAATAAGAAAAGTTTGTCACATGATAGGCTCATAATGACTTGGCAGGATTGTCTTTTCATTCAATTCGGACATAGTTGAAAACACATCATCTCTTATTTTTCTCATTTAATAACCAATCAGAACGCATCATTCTGTATTTCTGCTTTGAGTCTATGTTAAGAGGTTTTGAAAAGAATGTAGGATTTTGAATCCTACAAATGTCTTTTTATGAAGTTAATACTGTAGCAGAATGCATTGTCTACAGTTTGTAATGGTTGAAGTTGAGAACTTTTGAAGAAATTGAATTCCACATTTTCAGAAAGAATAAATTTCAATGTGTGAAGGAATTTAACATGTATCTTTTTATGTAAAGAATAACAATTCAAGAAGTGAGAAAATACACGTGTGTGCATACAGATAGCTTAAAAGGAAGAAAACATTATAGGCATTGTTGTTAGAAAATGTGTGTATGTGAGAGAGAGAGAGAGAGAGAGATATGCCATGTAACTGAGTTTGGAGTTTAGCAACTGGCCTCCTTAAGGAAAGAAATTTTACTCAGCAGGGACAAGATTCATGTTGATGCTGTAGCATTTTGGAACAAAAGAGAGAAAGGGTTTTATTATCCCATCCTTTTATAGTTTTAGGCAGCACTACCTAGAGGACTTTTCGGCAGACTAGGTGTAGCTAATCCCTATAATACATAATTTAAACTTTTAGGAGAAAGCAAAAAACAGATATTCAAAAAAATAAAGGCTATTTACACAATAAACAAGAAATCTTACTGGTTAACAGTTAAAAAGAACAAGAAAATGTCAAGATGTTGAAGCCTGAAAAGATCATCAATTGAATATTACTTTAGGATAAGGTTCAAGTAAAAGCCTTCAATAAGTGTTTAGTTGGTTGTATTTGAATATTTATGTAATGTTTATTCAATTGAAATTGTTAGTTTGATAGATGGAAAATAAACTATACAGGTACATCTATAAGTTTACAGCCTAATTATAAAAAACGCATTTAACAATCTCTTTCCTTGTCAGTGAACTTAATTCAGTAGTAAATATTAGTCACATGACCTGAATATTATACAATGAAAATATCAGATCAAAATTCAGCTAATAACTATGTGTCAGATTCTTCATATATTTGTGTGCATATTCTAGCAATGTCTTTGGGTGGAAAATTGAATGAAGCTGACAGTAAATAATGTTCAAAGAGTCAGCATAGACTTCAGTGGAAAGGTAAATTAAATTTGTGAAATGAACTGAACAGGTAGCTTTTTTCAGCATTGGATGTGTTCATCCCTAATTGAATGATGTACTGCAGGAAGGAAGGGACAGAATCAAGCAGATGTAAAGTCACGCTGTACTGTCTAATATTTGTAGTAAGTCCCAATAAAAATTAAAATAAAAT
The DNA here is from genome assembly GCA_963932145.1 of Acanthosepion lycidas. Taxonomy (NCBI): domain Eukaryota; kingdom Metazoa; phylum Mollusca; class Cephalopoda; order Sepiida; family Sepiidae; genus Acanthosepion; species Acanthosepion lycidas. The sequence continues at coordinate 14,556,370 of OZ010580.1, read as the reverse complement.
ATATAAACAAAGATAAAAAGAATTCAGATTAAAATAAAGGATTTATGCTTTCCTTTAAAAATCTTTTCTTTTCTCTCTCTCTCTCTCTCTCTCTCTCTCTCTCTCTCTTTCCTTCTCTCTTACTTAACTAACAATAAGGCAACTCTCAAATAAAAAGAGGAAGAAGAAAAGACTGGACCTGACCAAAAATCACCAGAAGTTTGCAGGAACAGAGCCTACTTATTTATGACATTAAATCTACAAAAAGAAGACAGGCTCTATGCATAACTTCTGTTATATAAAAAAAAAATGAAAAAGTAAAGAATGCCAGAAAATAAAATAATTTTGGCCAATCAAAAAACACAAAGACACTTTTGATGTTAGCTGAAACCAAGGTTCACACCAGAGTTTCATAGCCTGGTCAAAAGGACATAAGCTCATAGCTCTGAGCTAGACAAAGAGAGTGACAGCAAAAGAAACCACTGAACAAAAGATGCGCCCACTGGAGAAACCAGCTATGCATAATGCATGAAGTAGTTAAGAGTCAAAACAGACTTTCTCCAGATCAATACCCGCCTTATAAACTAACATTTTGCAACACTAATTATGAAAGAACTGACAAAATTAAATAAATAAAAATGTATCATCAGTCATTGAGTCATTGAGTCATTTTGTTTTATGTCCAAAGTTTCTGATAAAATAATACTAAAAATATCCTGGTAAGCCATCATAGATTAAATGCTTTCTCTTAATAATTCAGGATATACCTGTGATCTAAAAAGAAATTTCTTTTGTGGTGATAATACTGTACATATGTGTTTACCCTATCATCCTGAACAATTCACATTTCAGATGATTGTCAGTCATTATGACATATTTGTTGGGCACTTTGACATGATGCAATGTTTAACAAGCTTGTTGCACTAGATCAATTATGACTGAGTAGTGAGTTCAATCCTCACCTGGTGCTCTACATTTTTGGCTTTGTGTCACATTTAAGCTACACTTAGAAAATTATTTGGCCCCACAGACATGGTGTAATGGTTAGCAAGCTTGTCTTGCTAGAACAATTATGACAGGTTGTGTGTTTGATCCTCACTAGGTGTCCCGCACTTTCAACCTTGTGCCACATCTAAGCTACGCTTAAAAAATCACCATTACAATATATTTATGATAATTACATTACTGAACTTCCAACAAATAAGCAATTTTAATCAAATACATAGAAAGAAAGTACTATATTTTATATTTATAATGTTGGAATGCAAAATAAATAAATGAATTAAATAAATATGAAGATAATGCTGAAAATGTTAATTATAATTTTTAATGTTAAAGTGCAAATTATTCATTCAACTACTACAAATTGTTTTTCAAATCCATTCATGCTAATATGAATTGTGAAATAAAAATAAATTTAATATTTAAATTAGAGCAACAAACTATTTATTGAAAAAAAATAAAACCCTGATAATATTTAATATTATTAATGATAGTAAATTTTCAGGAATGTTAATAATGTGTCCATTAAGTTAGTTCCCTTGGTAAAGAATGTGGTCAAAGTCGGATTATTAACGTTGACAGGTGAGTGTGTTTGATATCCGCCATTAGACCACGAAGCTCTTTTCTTTCCCTGTTTGATAACTGGACTTATCGAATTTAAAGTACCACAGATTTTTCAGGTATACTGTATATTTTTTTTTTTTTTTGTTGAACTGATATGCTTTTATTGATTTTTCCTGCCTACATACCACCTTAACAGTTATTGAGGACGAAAGAAAGACTAATTTGTGACTGTCACCGTTTTTACCTGCTTTAGTGGACGTTTTCTGTACTACTGTGACACTAAATGGCGGCAACAACTATATTGTGCATAGAAACTTTAGAAACAGACCTGTTGTTTTTCTTTTAATTTTGTTAAATATTCTTCTCATACAGTCAATCATCAATTACTATAAGTTAATAATAACCATTTAATAAGAAATAAAGTGTGTAAAAATGATTATTTTTTTGTCACTGAACTAATTTTTACTCAACAAAACGAGAAAAACATTCCAATTTTTATATAAAGAAAATATAAATTTATTTTTAGGAAAAATATCAATTTTTTTTCTCTTTACCTAAAAATTGGATTCCATCCTACATTTAAGAGAGAAAAAAAAAAACAAAGTATAAGTAACCTGTAACCATAATAAAAATAATTTCATAGCTGTTCAATTAAAGGTGCTCTTTCCATTGGTTCACTTTAAAAATTAAAGTACTTTCAAATTAAATAAAATAAAAAAAAATTTTAAATCTTTTTTTATTTTAAAATTTTGCACACTAACTTTCCTTTCCATGAATTAGGACGTCTTGGTATGGTTGTCTGCTTGCTCCATTAGTAGTGAGTTCGATCCTCAGTGGGTGCCCCATGCTCGTGCCACCCAAAACTAACCTAAGTAAAATGACAACTTTATAAAAATCAAATACCATGTGTTATCGTTTTTAATTTGTTAAATATCATTTGAGAATGATACTATTTTTTTTTAAACTAAAAAAAAGCGAACTCTAACAATAAGTTCAGCTCAGCAGATTGAAAAAAGTCATGTTGAATAATTTTTTATTTCATTCCATAAAAAAGTCAACATTTTTTTTTTACAGTTATTTACTTAAGTTTTAATTACTACACTGCATAAATGCACATCTGTTTAAAAATTATGATGTTGTCAATTGTTTGTGATAATTTAATTATGTACCACACCCCAGTCGAGATGGTAATCATTTTTTTACCTGAGTTAATTATCCACCGTAATGTCGCATAACATATAAATGTCACGTGATGTAATATTTACTTATGAACATGGTTTGGTTTACTTTTAAAAAAAATGATTAGGTTGGTGCAAAAATAATGTCGTTTTTTGACGTTAAAAAATACGTCAAAAACGACATTATTTTTGCACCAACATAATACTTAATAAAGAGACCTCTACTGTTTTCATTTAAAACTTACTGAAACAAGGGCGCATCGATGTCTGGTAGCTAGCAACGGCTGACTATTATTAAGAAGGTGTAGTGAGTTCGATCCATATTGGTTGCCTAACTTGCAGCCCTGTACCAAAACAAAGGTAAAGTTTAGTAAATATAATAATTTCACTTACTCAAACAACGTTGTGAAAGAATGAATTTTTAATGATTGGCTTGTTTTTGTTGGCAAACCAAACTCTTTAAGGGAAAAAATTCTAACTTCAGTTGTCCAACTTCAAACAAAAATGATTTATTTTTAAATGCTCTATTGTTCTCCCAACCACATCATAATTTGTGTTTTTTCGTTTATTTATTTATTTAGTGGTTGGAACCAAAGTGGTTTTGAAAACGATAAAGAAAAAAGTCGTTTTATTCCGTAGTAACAAAAAAGTTAGATTCGTTTTCTAAATAAACAACTAAGTAACTATTGTAATATCAAAATATTATTTTTCCTGGTATCTTTGTTGAATTAATTGAATAATGACATTAACGTTATTTTTTTTTTTTTTTTACTTTTTATTTTGTTAAAAAAAAAAAAGTCTATAAGAATCTCTAGTTGCATTCGCAAAACGGCGAGTTAAATTTTTTCGTTTACTTTCTTTATTCAAAGTTTACTTTATTGTTTTTAATTTTTAAATACATTTTTTTATCTTTTTCGAAATATATACTCCGATATATATTCAATTCCCATTCATACGGTTGTTTGTTGGTTCCTTTTTTAATGCTTTTTTAGAGATGAAGCCAGCTATTCGCTATTTTCTGTGGAGAAAAAAATGATATTTTTTGAAAGATTTTTTTTTTTTCCCTACAGCCAGCTGATTTTGACAAAAATCCCAAAACATCGATCAGAACAACTTTTGGATATTTTGGGGTCATATTGCAGCAACAATCTTCTCAAGTTCTTTGTTCTTCAATTAACTTTTCTTTCAAAAATTAAAAAAGTTCTAGCAAATTTTCTAATTTCATTTTTGCGCAATAATTCTAATTCTAAACTTCATTTACCGCTCTCTGTTCATTTAAAGTTTAAACGAATACTTTATTTTTTAGTTTCTTTTGAAGATTTTTTTTTTCATCATCTTTCTTAATTAACAGCCACAAATTTTTTTATATCCATTAAGCTCCTTATTTACATTATTCGGACTATTGTCCTCATCTTTGTCGCCATACAACGTTTCGGCCGTTGTACGCTCCCGCCTTCTTCATTCTGGTTGGAACTGAACCCTTTATTTCGCTCACTGGGGTTCCACATGTCATGTTTAATGGATGTCAGTTATCAGTTATCTCCTGTTAATTTACCTCTGAAAGTTCTTCAGGGTATTGAACTCACACTCTTTGGGTCCTGTCACTGGATGTAACGCCTTTATCCACTGTGCCATGTGTCCTTTAGGAGATAACTGAGTGATAACTGACATCCATTAAACATGGCACGTGGAACTAAAACAGTTAGTGAAATAACCATCTGAAGAATGCCAGAGTGTACAACGGCTGAAATGTAATAAATATGGCGACAAAGATGAGGACAATAGTCCGAATAATGTACATAATACCTCATCTCAGAAACATAGACAGATCCATTAAGCTCATTTATTTTATTCAGTTGACATTGGATAGTGATCGTCTAGTTTTTTTTAGGCACTGGGAATTAATACTTTGTGTAGCATCTTTTCCATCGCAACAAACTAAGAGGAAAGGTTCATATGCCATTGCATACAATCATTACATGATGTATGCAATTCAGTTATTGAGGTGTAGCATTCTTCTTTTTTTTTTCCTTCAAATAGTCATTGTTTGAAATGCTTAAATAAAGTAATAAAATGAATGATTACTTCTGGTTACAGTACCTATTGTACAACTGCACCCAAAATTCAATTTTCTTGAACTCTCATCCCAAATATTATGAAGAATATTCAGGTTTCGAATTTTATATTAGAAAGTGTTAATAATAGTGTGGGAAATTTGTCCCGGCTTTCCCGCACGAAAAGGTTAAGGTTAAAGGTGATAGAATCAATAAAAGCATCTTGGAAATTTATTTCCAAGCTGTATAAATTGAATGCATCATCTTTAGAATATCACTTTATTGCATTTGTTATTTAGGGCTGCCATATTTGCCAAATAAAAATACAGGAACTTTTGTTTGAATTTAAATTCAGATGATTTATAATTTGTGTCTACAAAAGTAAATTAAGACAATCGTCTTGGTTAAATTAAAAATTTTGCATTTTCTTTTTTATTTAAATTGTCTTAAGAGGAGATTTAATGTGTTCTGATAAAAATATTTTAAAAACAATAGGACACAGGACAAAATTATTAAATACAGTGCATGCCCCGTATATATGAGCAGCATGATAACCCATAAACTAGCACTGAATTTTGTGGATATTTTTTTTTTTAAATTAAGTCTGAGAATAATATTTTAAAACTTAGATTTATTCAGAAGTGTTTTAGTGGCCTTTAAGATACTAGAAAAATGTCTGGCTCATTCTACCAATCCAAGAAGTATCTGGCTACTTCTACTATGTTTTATTTTTACAAGTCGGACTAAAGATGGAGCATCCTGCTATATCTGGGCTGGAGCTACTCAATTCCCATTTTACAGACTTATTCTCTACTCTGTCTCTTACACAATGTCACTAATCTATTTCTACAACATGTTCAGATTAGATCCAATTTTTTTTCTTCCACCAGTTCAGAACTTTACAGCTAGAACATTTCCTTTTATAGATATTTCCTTTAACTCCTCTATTAGGCACACAATATTAACAAAATTTCTTTCTATTACCAGTATACTGATTGAAATTAATTTTACAATTTTCTTTGTGATACATCTTGGAGTGAAATCTTTAATCTTCCTATTGAAAATTGTACCACTGCGGTTTCTTCTTGGGTGCCTGTTCAGCTGCTATAGCACACGGGAATCACCTTTTCTGGCTATACCAATGTGATAGTTTTGATTCAAAAGGATGCCTTTTTTTGTCCACCCATAATAATTGCAAATATGTCCTCAATGAGGTCAAGTTGTTATTCACTGATAGTAAGACATCATATAGCCTCTTAAGTTTGGCTCTCATGACTACTGGCATCTCTTTAAGAGTTTATTAAATAAGGGATTGAAGACTTAAGTCTTCAATCCCTCTTCTCTTCAATCAATTTGAAGTGTTATCATCTTTTGCTGATAAAGCAGAATGCTTTGCTCATAAATTCTCTTCCAATTCTACTCTCAACTTATCAAGAGCACCTTTGCTTGACTTTCATTTAGAACACAGTCTCTACTGTGTGATATGCTTATAACTCCATTTATGTTTTCTGTCATCATCTCCAAAACTTGATCCTCACAAAACAAGTGGACTCAATGCTATCTCTGCTATTGTCCTTAAGAAATGTGTTCCTTTTCTCTACAATAGATGCCTTGCTGTTTCTTGCTTTCCAGATTGTTACAAATCCTCTTGTGACACCCACCGGTACTCGCGGTCGCAGTCCAGCACCAATATGTGACGTCCACTAGTTGCGACGTCAATATATGACACTGCATCATCAGCCCGTGGTCAACTCCCAGTTGCGGCATGAAGCTGTAAGGTTTCTTCCACCAGCGTTTGGGGTTGACTCATTGTCGCTGCCACCAGCCTATGTCCCGGTCACTCTGGTTATTCCCGGTTTAATACCAACTTGTCGTTCCCAGCTCACTTCCAACGTCTGGTTACCAAAGTAACTACTTTGATCTCAAGTCTAACCTACCCATGTTGTGACTTTGATCTTAGGTAGACAAAATCAATCAGGCGTCGAGCTGTAGTGCAAGCTGAACCTGGGCTAAAAGGTGATACCACACAAGCATAAGTAAAAAAAAAAAATCAATAAAACAAACTCAAGAGGTTCAAATATGTTGAGAAATAACAGTTATCTTTATCTGTCTGTTGAATACAGGAGTGTGTTTCTCTCCCATCCCGTTTCTATGGATTCATGACTTTTTGCGTTTCTTAAGCGAGTTATGGTATCTTAAGTTGTTTGTCAATAAAACTTGCTTTTGGTAGGAAGACTAAGTCGATAGGACATGGAAATCTTTCGGTCAGCTTCTGTGAGGCTGGTCTCCAACTGCAACTCAACTCTCCAAACTCGAACTGTCTGGAACTGACTGCAAACCTGAACTCTCACTGACTGCCTCGAGACATTCGTTTATATGGACACCAGCCAGAGCCCGGTGTGGGGGCCTGACATGGTTTGGGTTCTCGATAATTCTCAATTCCCAACAAGAATTCTCTTTGTTCTTAGGCCAGGAAAATTAATTACTTCCCATTTTTGAAAGATTAATCACTTTCCTTTTCGGGGGTTTCTCCCTCGTCCATGACGGAAGGTTGGAAGATAGTTATCCTCCTAGACTCTTCCTCTCTCACATCGGTATCTCATACCAATCCCCTCAGTGGGTGTTAACAACTTCTCCGTCTTTCTCATACATTCACCTCCGCCTATCACCCATGCCACCACTTGGCCAATGATCTCTTGGCAGTGTGGGCATGGCTAGACTGGCCCCTTTTTTTTTTTTTTTTTTTTTTTTTTTTTTCTTCAGCCAAAATATTTACAAATCCCAGATTGCCAATTAATTCTTTATTACATCTTGATTTTGGAGACACCCAGATCCACTTAGCCCGGACTTCTACCAACTCATTAATCAATGTCAAAAACCCAACATTTGGCTTCTCTGCTAGTCAACTTTTAACTGGGTGGTCATGTTTACTTGAGAATCAAATTCTTTATTTTTCTCATGCCTTAAAATTCTCTTATCACCAGATGCTCATTTTTGAGATGCTATGTCTGACGTAAACAGTTTGAATAAGCAATAATAATGATTCTCTTTTCGATTTTCCTTCTCATGTCAAGATTCATGCATATACCAGATGGCTTCCTTCGCTGGAACCAGGAATTAAAGTTAAATGATATCTCTGAAAGATAATTAATATCTATTCTCCAGGGTGGCCTCAGGCCTAAATTCTACATGGCCGCATGCGTTGGCTAGCTTTGTTTTTCTATCTGAATTCTGTTTCGTTTGGCGCATCACTCCCTTATCGTGACATTAATTAATTTTGACAGAATCACAGTCTCTCTTTTTCTTACAGATTTTCTGTCTTTTGCAAAAAGTACTTTTTTTGTAAATAAAATAAATTCTTTTTAATGTCACTCAGTCTATCTTTCGATATAGCTCTTTCTTGCCTTAAGTATTTCCCTGTTTTTAATTTCTATGGTTAATTAGTTAGCCAATTACCATAGCTAAATAGTGTCACTCTTCTGTATTTCCTGTTTTTAAGAACTTTGGTGAACTATCTGATCCTTTAAACTATCAACCTATTACTCTTCTACCTTTCATTTTGGCAATGTACTAGAAGCTCTAAATCAACTCTGAATTAATTCAGCATCTCGCTTCACTTTCAGACAATATGGGTTTCATTTCTCTTGGTTAACTGAGAAAGTGTTGATGGTTGTTGGTGAAAATGTTTGTAAAGCTTTAGATAAGAATGGTAAGGCTTGAACTGTTGCAGAGGGTTTGACATACTGGTCTTCTTCACAAGCTGAAAGGTTATGGCATTTCTGACCATTTCTTTGATTTGATCCATCTTTCTTATCAAATTACATAATGAAAGTTACCTTAAACAGCCACTCCTCTACATCTTTTTGCATTAATGCATATATCCTTCAGGACTCTATTCTTGGACCTACTTTTTTTCTTTATTTTCATCAACAACCTTCTTGATATCATCAGATCCTGATTCAATATCTATGCTGATGACTCAACTATTTACACTTGTCTTCATAGTAAGTCTGATAGGTTTGATAAAATCAAATTAATAACTGATCTATTCAATCTGTTGTTAATTGAAACAAAGATGACTTGTTAATACCTCCAAAATGAAACTACTCTTTTTTTTAATCACCTTACAAAATCTTTTTGCCTTCAACTAGCAGATTTAATGCTAACCTCCAGAAAAGCAACTCACTGTACTTTTTTTGATCTCACATTGTCCACTGACATGTAGTGAAAAGATTGTATCGAATCAATTGCTAAGCCTGCTGCTAAGAAAATCGGTTAACTATGTTGTCTAGACAATTTTTCTCACCAGAATCTATCTTGCACATTTGTAAGTCAATCATTTATCCATGGATCAAATATTGCTGCCACATATGGTGTTTCTGCTGTATATATAGAAACTATTGACAGAATCCAAAGAAGGATCTGCAATGTCATTGGTTCTGACCTGGAAAATCAACTTTAATTACTTACCCACCGTCATAGCATAGTTTTTTTTTTTTTTTTTTTTTTTTTTTTGTTTTTTTTTGTTTTTTGTGCCTTTTCTATAAATAATTTCATGGTAATTGTTCTGATAAGCTTTCCTCTTTGGTACCTTGACTTCAAAAATTTAAGTGCAGTACTAGATTGGCAGCTAGGTCTCATAATTACACTGCTGAAATTGCTAGTTGTATTAGGTTGGTGCAAAAGTAATGTCGACATATGTTACTATGTGAGAAAACGACATTATTTTTGCACCAACCTAATAACTGTATATTCTATGCTAATAATTTCTTCTCTCACACCTTTCACTTGTGGAGGTCTCTTCCAGCTTCCTTGTCAACTACAATCTTCAAAAAAATAAATGTAATGTCAAGTGTCCTCTTGTCACTTTGAATTCCGTTCTTTTATTGTTTTCTATTTCTTTCCCTCTCTGTAACAACTTGCATCTTAGTGGCTTTTGTTGCCTTGCTTGGGGTTAACTCATTAACCCCCCCCCCCCGAAAAAAAAAAAACATGCTATTTCCACAGTCAAATCACCCTCATTTCCTTCTTGTAATGAGAAAGTTCCTCTTGGACAGCTTTTTCTCAAGAACTGCTACTTTGTGGAAGAGACTTTTGTGTGGATGCTTACTTGAACATTACAATCTTCAAATCAATCTTCACTTCTTATCACATCCTCTTTCATTCATGTCACATCATATTCATCATAGCCATTTTAACAGTACCCCCCTCCCCGCCTTGAGTGGCTCTTGAGCCCTCTATTGGATAAACTTTTGTATTAAAAAATTTAAAGGATTTTAAAAGATGCTTTGAACTGTTAGTATTGATTTAAATTTTCCCCTTTGGTCTTGAAAATATTTTTAAATATACTTTTTTAAAAGGATTTACTATAGTATAGTGGAATCAAAGAATTAACCAATAATTAGGGTAATTATTCTTTTAATCAGTGCTATAAAAACACATATTAAGACAGAAGAGGAAATTGAACAAAAGAAAATACAGCCACAATAAATGGCAATATTAAGAGAAACAAAAAAGATATTAGAAACCGGAAAAATATGAGGAATATTACATTGCTATAAAAACAGACATTCCTCTCTAATCAGAGCTTTTGATTGAGTCTTGTGCATGACTGAAAGTAAGTATTTTAATTCTTCTGATGAGAGAGGAATGTCATAGCAATTTTAAAATTTTGAGTCTCCAATAAAATCTTTAATTATTTTATTTATTTAGATTGGTTCCCTCTGTCACATCAGCAAGATGGGCTGCCAACATTGGATTGAATATAAACGACTGTTTATGATCTCAAACTTCTTGTTAGTAACAATGCTTCTTTGCCTGACTTCTTTTTTTCTGCCCTATTGGTACATTGTGGACTTTTATCCTCAACAAAATAAAACAGTTACTACCATCAGACCAGCCATTTCCATCAACCAGCCAACCACAACCACTGTCAGTACTATCTCCAGCTCTACCCCACTCAGCACAACTTCAAATAGCTTTGGTCGAAGAAGAAAACGAGAAGCACTATTTGAGCAAATATTTAGAAAGAACTTTTTGAGTCGAAGGAAGAGGCAGGCAATTAATCGAGGCAAAATATTTGATGACCTTGTTATTCCCAAGGTTCATGTTGGTCTTTTCTATATGCTGTATCCTTATGCTGACTTCATGAAACTTGAAATTCTGAATACCAAGATGGTGTCTCTTATTCACCTGGAAAAGAACTCTCCAGATTTTGTGGTTCCAAGTAAGTTTGTTTTCTTTTTCTTTTAATTGACTTTAAGTGTGTATCTACTTTTATTTCCAGCCAAAATATTACCTATGCTGTATTAAAATATAAAGTACCAAAAAATCTGCAACATCTCCCCTTCATACCCAGTGGAATTTAAATCTGAGGGCTAATAGAGTACCACATATTCTAAGAATGGGATTTCATTTTCTTGCTGAAATAATAATCTATAGCATTATCTTAGCAACATCTAATAAGAATATGAGATTAAATCTTTCATATATAAAATGGCTTATTCACTTTTGAACTCTATCACTTTAATGTTGGCTGTGAGGGTATATGGCTTCAAAAATGAATGTTCAAATCTTGTGAGAATATGTGTGACCCTGACTTTCACCTTGTGGGTGGGACATTCATATAAATTTATGTCATCCAGTTGTCTTGTCATTTAAGTTCAGTTGGGTTGAATTCCTGTTTATATGTCAGTGCAGCCACTGATCTACTTTGAAGCCCAATTCTGCACTTGGTGACTATGAGGATACCTTCTAGGTCAACCCTCCAAATGTAATTAGTTTTTTGATGTTCTAGTGTAACACGGTGCATAGCTTACTTTGGTATCAGTTAGGGTGTGCCCCGTATATATTGGGGTCACCACAGATCAACTTCTCTAAGATCATGTTAGTAGTCAAAGCTCATATAAGAGGAAGAGAAATTATGCATCTAAACTGTTTATAACTTGATCTGTTCTGTTACAGATATTTTAAATTCATATGAAAAATACATTTACTACCTTTTATACAAGACAGCATCAATGATGGTCACTTTTCAAGACTTATATGTAATCACTGTTTTTCATATTTAAAGAGTTGGCAGTTGTATGAATGATATTTTATGCAATTATTGTGCTGGTTTTTCTTAAATTAGACTAAAAATAAATGTAGGGATATGATAATTTTGCAGGAACTATTTTCAATATTGGATGCAAAAGCCTAAAGCCAAACTTCCTCTCCAAAATACACTAGAATGTTACAGTTTCTCTCATCAAAGTAGCTATTTGAAATGCATATTAAATTCTTTTCAGAGCTAGGTATTAAAGGATCAAAAAATAACATTCAAAATGAAAAAATGCTTGATTGCTCTGATATGGCATTGAATGGTGAACAAATGAAGGCAAAACTTTGAAGCAGTCAAAATCAGGTCAAATGTCAAGAATACTGCAAACAGCATATAATAAATGAGGAAATTTAAGGAGAAAAGTAACTAATAATCAGAAAGAGGCAACTGAAGTTTGAAGGCTTGGAACATTTCAAACAGAACACATTGAAGGCAAGAAAGAAAATACTTGATAGTTTTAAGCAAATGGCTGGAAGAAAATGTACTACAAAGCCAGTCATTGTAAAGTAGCAAGTATTACTGTAAGCAACAAAAGACAGAGTTGTGGAGAGCTATAATCACCTATATTCTGAAGATACATAACAAAGAAAGGGAGAAATTGAAGGAGTGATTTATTGAATTTCTTTCATTCTTCAGTCATCATGAAATTTTTTAAACTAGAATAATTTTATGAAATATCCCCTCAAGCAATTTTTTCAATCTATATTAAAATGATCTTGATTACACAAGAATAACATTAATTAAAAGCAACAGCATTTAAAGATGCATTATTAAATGATTGTGTGCATGTATGATGATTTAAAAGAAAAACATTTAATTATCAAAAATTCAATTAATTTTTAAGAAATACTTGTTCTTTTTTATATTCTCTTTTTCAATTAATTTTATTTGTTGCCTTTTTGTTTACCTCCTGGTAATATGATGTCAGCCAACATTAATGTTAGGTTGATGATGTTTGTCAGAAAGTTATCGCAAAGATTTCTCATTTAAAAATATGTAATTATAAGATATAATTTTTTTATTCCAGAAATAATGTATATAGCACAAATATTCTATTCATTTGGAATGTTGGGTTTGACAATAAGTACTGCAACTATTTTCATCTTGGCCTGTCGTAAGTACAGTTCTGTAGTTGGGGAAATTGCCCTTGGTGGAACTCTAATGTTTTCAAGTAAGTATAACATATACTTTTGATAATTATCTTTTTAACTAGTTTACTCTTTATATAAGTGCACTGATTTCAGATATTATTAAAAACATTGGTTACACAATAACATCTGCATTTTGCAATAAAAATAGACAATATATTGCTTGTACACTGATCAATAAAATCAACTTTTTTTTTATTAGGCTGAAATCTATTTTGTAATAAGTGTTCAGGTCAGCAGCTTTTCTGGTAAAGCATCTGATTTAAAAAAACAAAACAGATTTGAATAAATTTTGGTTATATGTTCAGTTTTAATAATATATATATATAGCAAATGTGATTGTCCAAGTTATGAGCTGTTTAATTTCACTAAAGTTCTGTTAAAAGAATTATGTACTTTATTTTATAAGACATCAAAAAACTGTTTCATTTACTATATAAGGATTAATATTTATTACCAATGCAAAAATTGACTGTTTCTTTGTCTCTGTGTGTGTGTGTGTATATATATATATATATATATATATATATATATATATATATATAAAAATGTGTGTTTCATTGAATAATATAGATATATTATGTCTATTTTCATACTGGTCCTTTCCAGTTCTCTAATCAGTTTCTTGATGTTAAGATGAAATTCATCAAGGAAGGCACCATAGTTTTTTCCTACCCAAGTACTTTCAATCTTCTCCAAGATCATCCTCAGGGATAAATTGCAAAGACAAACTTATTGTAACTGTGATAAAATCTGCATTTCGTTGTGGTGGTGATTTTAATTTTTTTTTAATTTTTTTATTTTTAAAAAAAAAACACACAGGAACACACTCTGTTATAACTTTTAAAATGTTAAATTTATCTGTTGTCACTATGAATTTTTTTTTGCAAAACAATTGTTCTAATATAAAGGAGCTGACCAGAAATTGGTAGCATGCAAAATGGCATTAAATGTTTTTTTATATGCACTTCAACATATTGCTGCTACAGTTGTAATAAATTTTGTTGAGCATTGGTTGATTGCAAAAAATTCCATATCTACAATGAATAAATTTAAAATTTTAAAATAATTATTGATGAATTTTATCTTAACATCAAGAAACTGATTAGAGAACTGGAAAGAATCGGTATAAAAATAAATAGACATGATGTTTATATTATTCAATGAAACGTTTGAATTAAGATATGCTGCCTAAATATATATATATATATATATAAGTAAAATCCTAAATTGGCTTTCTCTCAAGCATTTCTAGTCTTCAAGACTCTACATTAGTGATTAATACAATTGTCTATAAGATTTTCTTGTACACCATTATTTTAACTAATTTAGATCTTTTTACGAATTCACGAACAAAATGTTGATTTATTTCTTTTATAAACAATTTCTTCATATTTTAAATTTGATTTATTCTGTAATATTTCAGCTCTCATGTTAATTGTGGGTGTTATCCTGGCAGGCATCCACAAAGAAGGTGAAATTTGGGATGATTTTCCAGTTATGAATACAGTCATTTTGAACCGGGCTCCAGAAGTGAAACTTGACTGGGGCTATTATTTTGCTTTGGTAGGTCCTCTTTTTGCCATTTTGTGTACAGTGCTTACCTGGTCACAAGCCTGTTCCACTTGCATGGATGTTGAAGAAATTCGCAAGCAACAAATGAAAGAGATTATTGCACCTGACATAGCATACCAACCTTTGGTTACTGAAAATCCTTACAAAACAGGTCATGACAACAGGAACCTGAGTCCAGATACCAATATTATGAGAGCTCATCAGGAAAAGGCCAGGGAAGCTGGTATAAGTGAAGAATTTTCCATTTAAAAGTTGAACTGTTCTCATGTGAAGATGAGTAAATGATTCTATATGTGAGAATTTTTTTTAAATGTAACACTTGAATATGAAAAAAAAGCAATGAATTTTTTATTTACACTTTCAAAATAAGTATGAGGAGAAATTTAAATTTTATGAAGAAAACACTTGGATATTAAGTTTTCAAAACTTCTATTTTAAATTGGATATAATATTTTTGTGCACATAAGTCTAAAAATAAAATAAAAGAGCCTGAATGTTTAGTGATAAAGTTGTCTATTAAATGAATTGACAGAAACTGATTTCAGTGGATTTGCCAATTAACCTATTAAAATAAATGGGTACAGAAGATAATTTTCTTGTATTGATGAAGATATGTGTTTGTTAGTGTAATATTAGACAAATTGAGCAAAAGTAGGAAATATTTTAGTGCTTACTGATGTGTGTATTGGATGGAAAGATTTTGTGATAATTTTGTATTAATACATTGAGATTTTAGGTGCTTGAATCTCTCATTGTGTGACAAGATCTTGATTTAAATATTTAATTTTAAAAATTACTTTTTTTTTAAGATTTCAATAACCTTTGTAGAAACAGAAAAGAAAGAAAAAATAAAAATCTTAAATGGTCATTTTCATATTCAAGTGACATAGTATCTGTTATGTGGATATCATTTATTACAAACATTTTTTTTAAATCCATGTATCAATTTTTCACATAAGAAAAAAAATTCTTGTTTTTGTGACTTTTTACTATCTGCTCAGAACACACAAAACCATGGTTATCTCTGTTTAAAAGATGTCAATTTAACTTTAAACTGATCTTTATAGATGTATATTATGAGAGCAAAAATTGACAATTGATATTCATTTGTATAAATTGAATATAAAATATACAATCAAATCATAATGAGCAGGAAATACTAAATCTTACAACTGTATTATCTGCATTACAGAAGAGCTGAAAGGTTTTGATTTTATCAGTTTACCATAAAAAATTCTACAAAACCAACTGAAAACTGTTTTTATTCATTATTTTTTTCAGTTTTCATTAACATGTCTAGATTTTAATATGGTTTGTGGTGATTTAACTGAAGGAGATAGCAGGCTTATTTTTATCTATATATTTATGAAGAAGCTGAAAATTGTAATTTTCGTACTTGTAGAATACACAGTATTGGCTTTACTATCAGAATCATTGTTTATTTGCAATTGGATTCATAATATATAGGAAGTTTGTAGGAAATGTTCTTGCAATTGTTCTAAAGTGATGGTGTAATGGTATCAAAACCAATTAGGCCTCTTTTAATTTCACAATTAAATTTTCATGTTCAATAGGTTATATAAATGTTTTGAGAAAATATGCAATTTACATTGGAGTGTATTGTCACATTCTAAAAAATTCATTAAGTGAAACCATGACAAATTTTAATTAAATTTTCATAAATTATTTTTCTATATTAATTTGAAAATTATTAAATCAAGGAGAGAATATTTTTGGGATCATTTATGTAATTAGTTTTAAACTCAGCATATCTCCATGTGTCAGAGCACATTTTCAATATTAAAACAGGTTTTTATAAATTTAGATTCTTAATGTTTATTTTGAATTGTGGCAATTAAAAATGCTTTACTGTTTCATTTGTTCATCCTGTCTGAAACTGATTGATTCTTTGCTAATGAAAAGAATTTTTATTTTATTTGGTATAACTCTTATACTTTCTTGAAATGCTATTGTAGAATAATTTAACAAATTAAAAAAAAAAAATTAAAATTAAAAACTGAAACTTTTTTTTTTTTTTTAAGTAGTAATTTTTTAAATCCTGGTTATCCTCTATTAAATCTGCAAGTGAAAGGATAATATACATATGCCTATTGTAATTGATACTTTTGTACATTTGTAAAAATAATCAGTATGAGGAGGATATGGTATAAACACAAATGTATAATAGGCTTCCAGTGCCTTCAGTTGATGCTAACACATTTTTTCTTTTGTTTTCATATTTCAGTACAAAATTCTGAATACTATTGTAATAATGCTGTTGATTAAATTTTCATATCCCTTTTGTAACTTCATGTTTTTTTTGGTTTTTTCTTTTTCCTTGCTAAAAAGATAAAACGAGTTGTTTGGGTTGAAGAAAGACAAAGGTAGATTTGTTAATTATGCTTAAATAATTACATAGCACTTTACTTTTAGAATTGAGGTGGGAATTTTTTTTTTTTTTAACAGAGTGCTTTTCAATAGATTAGAGGTGGGGGGAAACCTGACATTTTATCAGATTTATTTTGAAATTAGTGCAATCAAAGACTTTTCAGCACCACCTTATATATTACCGAGTTTATCTCGGGATACAAGGCAACTTGTATGAGAGCACTTTGTACACAAACTTTTCATGAACACAAATCCCAACTGGAAGTTTGGATTATTCCAATACTTGCATTTTTTTTTTTATTATTATTATTATTAGCACATTAAAGACAATGAACTTTCTCACGCCGGCTACTAATTTTTAATGTTTTTTCTTGTTCCAGTATTTTTCATCAGTTTTTATTAGTTAAAAAAAAAAAATGCATTTCAAACTCCCCAGAAATTTAATTTTGTGTTATAAATTTCATTTCTAATAAAATCTAAATCTTATCGTGTCATCTAATTGGGCTTGATAATTTTGAGTTTGCTTATCTCAAACTCTTAACTCTATTGAGTTAACACTGATTTTTGTGATTTAAAAAATTATTACAATCTTAAATATGCTTCATTGAGATAACCATACATTAATATTTCTGATGCAGTTCAGGAGAGGAATCCTTTTTGTAGTTTAGTTTTTGCAAAAATGTGAATGTATTAAGCTTTGTATATAGTCAAAAGTCCATATATTTTTTCATAAGTCACTGTTGAGTGCCATAAAATTTATTTTATGTATAGAAATATTGATATTTTGTACTGTGCAAAGAAATAAATCTTTTAAAATAACTGTGCTTGTTTAATGTCAAGTGTAAAAATAATTTTCTCCAACAGAAAAAAAAAAAAAAGCACCCACTGTTCCAAACTGAAAAGCTTATTCTGGTAATAAATTTTAAGTGATAAAGTATCTTCGTTAGTTTACATGTTTTGTGATAGCACATGAAAATCTATTTTAAGATGTATAAAACAAAACTTAAAGGCAAAGGTTTATTTATATTACTATTCAAGAACTTTTCATTAAAAAAAAAAAAAAAAAATATACACTAATGAAATACAAAACGTATTAAGAAACCTAAATCCCTCAAACTGTTTTCCCTCATCATTCACACACTCCTCTCTACTGGCAAAACATTTAGTATCATTTATTAAAAAAATAAGCATATTATAATGAAAATAAAGATATTAAAAATAATTTTAATGAATCCTAGAAACACTATTATAACGGTATATTTACTGTATACCTACTTTTGCAGACTCACCCCCTCCCATCTGTAGATCTTAAAGCGTGCTGTTTCAGGCATATGTTCAATCAGATGTGGCTGTAGAGAATTATTAGCAATCATAAATAAGCACATAAGAATGTAAAGAGAAAAGATTCCTCTAGTTTAAAGAAGGTATGTGAAATAACTTGCATCATGGGAGAAATATTGTTGCCAATAGATGAGCATCCAATGTAAAAGCATTTAACAATACATGACAATTTCATTGGGGGGGGGGGGAGAAAAATCAAAGATGATTGGTAAATTTCTCAAGCTTGACTGATATAGACAAATAACTGATGGTAAAACAGGTAATAGTAATCTCCTTCCAAGAAACAATTGAGCTTCAGGTTGTATAGGAGCATCAAACCATGGCATGTTGGAGAGAGCAGCATCTTTGACTGAAAGCCCTCACTTGTGTGAAAATGACTAGGTCTTTCAGCAGGACAACACTGCAATCCATAATGCCCGCAGGTAAAAAGTCATTTTTTGTCATGGTGATTAACGATTCTTTTGGACCATCCAGCATGTACACCTGACTCTATTTAAAATGTTTGGGGGTGGATAGCAAGGAAAGTCTATAAAAATGGATGTCAGTACATGTCCATGGTCTTCATGAAGCCATCTTCACCACTTGGAATAACATTCCATCCAACTTTCTGCATATGCTTATACTGACCATGCCAAAGCAAATTTTTGAAGTTATTCACAACAGATATTCAAACTCACTACTGAGACATCTTGAGCATTTCCTCTTAAGACTTCTTTTAGGTATGGGCTTAAACTTTTGGCCAGCCAGTATTTAGCCTAATTTCTCAGTATTCAAACTTTCCTATTAGATGCTAAAAAGTTTTTAATTTTTCCTTTTTTAAAGTGCTACTCAAATAAGTGGTTGAATCTAACAGTGCAAAAGATTTATTTTTTACTGACCTTAAGATTGTGTGTGTGTGTATATATATATATATATATATATATCGTATTACAAAATGTTCTCTAGGAAAGTAATATTATCCAAAGATTTTTAGCAAATGCAATGTTCCAATAATTGTTAGAATGTTCAGAAAAAAAAAAATCATTAAAACTAAAATGTCTAAGTTATAACAAAAATATTTAATCTGAGTATCTTATTCCTTTGCCAAAGTGAAATAAGCCCTATTCAGTCAACATGCTAACTTCATTGTAAAAAAAACAAAAAAAAAAACACACAAATTCTCACTCTCTAAATTTGTTTTATTTTAACTAGTCTGTCAACTATATGACCAAACTCTAGTTTGGCAGAAATTTTTTTTTTTTTTTATTTTTAGTCTACAGCTTGTACAATTTTTGTTCATAAGGCTGTGGTATTTATCCAAAAATTTAAGTCACTACAGTTAGAAGTGTTGAATTAAAAGTTTATTCTTGATTTAGACACCAAATATATATGGAGTAGAATAACTGTTTTCAGCCAAATGTTAATATTTTAAGTTTTAATTTTCAGTGTGAATCAGGAAACAAAAATTGATTTTTATTTTACAAGAAGAAGAAAAAAAAAAAAATCGAAGGCATAAAATTATTTAAATGTGAATTTATTTGATTTTAGTAGTTGTACATCATGTCAACATGGTCTTACACAAACAAGGGTAAAGCCCTTGTCTATAGAAGAGATTTATTTAAAAAAAAAAAAAAAAAAAAAAATATATATAAAAAAAAACAAAAACATTTTAACAGAAGAAATATTTATGGGGGTAGAGAAGGGCTTAAGAAAATTCTAGAGTAAGTAACAATTAGTAACATTAACAAGAGCACCAAGACCAGAAAACATGATGGAGGACAAACATTCAATAGGATTTTACATTTCTTGACCATTTTTTTTATTTTTTTTTTTTTTTGTTAATTTTTATTAAGAGGAGGAAGAATAAGAAGTTGGGGGCTGGGAAAGGTTAAGAGGTGGGTTAGTTTGGAATGCAGGAATGGAGTGGGTAAGGGTAATTTGGAGTAAGCCTTTTATTTAAAAAAAAAACAAAAAAAAAACAAAAAAAAACAGGGTAATATAGACAAGGTATTTGAAAAAGTAACTCCTTATTGAAATTTTAATTGTCAAATCTCATATATAATCTTGTGTTAAATTTAAATCATATAAAACTTATAAAAAATAAATAAAAAAAATATAGAGTTACTTTTCAGACCCTGTGTATTTGTATTTTGAATTGCCCCTTGAAATCTGTTAGATTCTATTGAATGTTTTCCTACAGTAAATATATAGTTTTTTGTGTGTATTTTTTTTCAATCCCAGGAGAATGGACATACAGAAAAGACTTTATTTCAGCACTTGTGACAGAGATTCACTTATCTAAAGGGGGGAAAAATAAAAGTGAATATCCTGTCTCTCTCAGGAACTGACTTGTTAAGACTGGGGAATTAAAATTTGAAGTTAAAAGAAAAATTAGAATCTGTTCTGTAAGTTGAAAGTTAATACCTGACTTAAGATTTCTTTGGTTTAAATGTCATTTATTATTAAGGAGGTAGGGTTTCTTTTTTTTTTTTTTTATCATGCCTTATGAGAATATTTTTTAAAACTTAAGAGCATTTTTTTTTTTTTTTTTTTTTTTTTTTTTTAAATCTACAGGGTGGGGAAGCAAAACTTGCAGTAAAATTTAAACTAAAATTTCCCACCAAGCACTACACCAAATGAAAAACAAAGTATACCATCACCTATTAATACACACCTATTTTTCAAGAATATGGAAAATAGCTTCACAGAAAGACAAACAAAGTGCATATAACTTGCTTCATACAAAAATTGAATTGGTGTGTTCCTGCACACTGTCTACAATGTAAACAAGGCCATAATCATGGGCAATTGTGGGGGTCAACAAAAAGCAGATATAGATTTCATTAACCAAAACTGCAAAGGACCCAACAAAATCCATGCCAAAGATAGCTGCCGAGTTAAAAGTGAACCCCAACATGGTCAGAACAGCTATGCACAATGACCTGGCTAATCATTTACTAGGATGCCAAAAAAGACGGCAAGTTGGAAGGGCACAAAGAAAAAAAATATGGTTGAATACTTTAAGAATCATGGTTCACTGTTAGAAAAAGTTCACAGTGGATGCTGTTCTGAACAACCAAGAAGTGCAGAAGTTCTGTAAACCTTTTTCTTCCAGTCCAGATCTGAGCTCACTAGACTATACTGTCGAGGGCATTTTGGAGAAGGCCACCAAGACCTCCCACCCTAATGTCAATACTATCAAGGCGAACTAGGTCAAGATATCCAAGGGCTTGTGAAGACTAATTGAAAATAATGGAAGCTACATTAAATAAATTATTTATTTTTGAGTTTTTTTAAATATCCTTTTTGTATTTTATGGCCTGTTTATGCACAATGAATTTCAAAGGTTACAGTAATTTTGCAAGTTTTGCTTCCCCACATTATATAACAGATAATTCCCTTTGTACATTTAAACACCTGTCAGCAGCAATCAAAACAGACAACAAAAATAGATTCTAAACATTTCTACAGCCAAAAAATAAATTGTCACAAATATTAAATAAGGCAATATGAAGCAAGATGAAGATCAAATTTACTAATGCTTTGTGATAAGATACTTATGACCTTTTGCTGTAACAAATCATTTTGATTGCAACATGTGTTTACTAGCAGCTAGAAGTAACTTATATATAAAAAAACTTTTTTTTTTTTTTTATAAAGCTATCAAAATTTAGAAATCATTTTTAAATCAGGTTAACTGACCCATTAAAAAAAAAATAACAAAAAAAACTATCAATTGTATGTGTGTAGGGGAGGACAAATCAGCATGTTGACTCGGATCAGTAATGTTTATGTTTTTATTTATTTTTCAGATGGTAATAACTGATAATTCTTTTTAACTGTAGCAATCAAAGAATGCCACATTGTGGTGTAAATGCCAGCAAGCTGGACTTTTAGATCATTAGTAGTGAGTTTGATTCTCACTAAGCGCCCATACTCATGTCCTTGTGCCAAAAAGTAAGCTATGCTCAGTAGAGAACTGTAGCAATCAAAGAAATTATTTCCAGTACAAAAAAAGCATTGAGCAAGAAATATTTTGAAGACATATCCGAAATCCTTATTTGTAAAAGAAGGTTATTTTGGAGCATGATAGAAACTTTTTTCTTTTAAGTTGTTGAAACTTAGTATAATTTGAGAATAAATCATTGAATTATTTTAGTTCTAATAGCAAGAGTTAATTTTCAGCAATTTTTTCACCTAAGAAAAATACAATGTACATTGATCAAAATAACTTATGTTTGATAGTAACTTATATCATTAATGATCCCAGCCACCCATTAAATATATTAAATTCTTATTCTTAGCTCAGAATTAGATAGACAAAATAAATTTTTGCTCTTCCCAAATCCCATACAAAGATTTTTAATGTTGGTCTTTCTATGAACTGAAGAGTACATCATAACATCCTACATATATTTCTTTTTCACTTTGACATTTTTAAAAAATGTTGCAGCATATGCACTAAAAACAATAGATAAAAAAATGAATTATAAAAGCAAAAATATTGTGAATTATTAAGTTATTTATTATTGTTTTGAAATTCAGATAAAACCCAAATAATTCATGAATTTATTTTTTGTTTGAAAAGTTTTTATTGAATAATTTTTTTTCTAATAAACTTTGGTCAGAAAGTGATATTTGAATGGACAAATTCATTCACTTATGTGCTCTGAAATTTCAGATAGTTTTAAATGCACAAAGGAGGCAAGTGTCCTTAATTTGTTTTTTTATTTTTTTTCTTAAGAATTTTTTTTTTTACATTATCACAAAAACTAATGACATGGCATTTAAAAAAATAATTATATGCTGCATTTTTAGATTTATTTATATAAGAAAAGAATAAGAAATCTATTTTAGAATTATGAAAAAAATTAAATTTAAAACAGTCAAGTGTAACATTAGCCACATGGTAGTTACTAGTACATTTAATTAGGCTTACCATACATCTGTCCTGTCCAATCCAAAAGCCCTATTTAGAGAGGGTCTGACCCAGCAAGAGACATAAGCTATCAACTGTGTATGTGTGAGAGAGAGATTGTGAGCCCTGAAGCTTAAAAGGAGATTGAGCCATGAAAAGACTATTAATCAAGAACCTAAAAAAAAAAAAAAAAAATGTAAATTGTCCCAGTTTGAGGCTTGGAAATTATGGCAAGCCTACACTTATGAATTGGGAGGAACAGAGCAGAATTTATTTTGAAATTATGAATATTTAATATAGGATTTAGCAAAAACAGCTCCCCCATAATGGTAAGGCATTAGCTAGATAAAAACACCAATGCCACTAATATCTTACCATTATTTGGGAGGTACTTCTATTGCACCCTGTATATTATAAGCAGGCTTATGTTTTATTTCTGGTTATACAGACTTATTGTGCAGTTATTCAAATAACAAATGCTGAGATCTTGAGTATATTGTTTTATGATATGGATTAAAAAAAAAAAAAAAAAAAAAAAAAAAATTATGGATATGTAACACTTGATAATTAGGGTTAAAAAGAGGTTATTTAATTTTCAGAATACCATTTCATAACCCTAAGCACCAATTAAAAACAACGGGGGAAGGGATACATTATTTTGGGAGTGTTTGAACAATTTGAGACCATGTGGGTTCTGTTACACCTGAAAAAAAAAAAAAAAAAAAAAAAAAAAATGGAGAAAAATCTAAACTAATTTGAGTAAATACAGGTTATAAAAATAGAATCTAAGACATTCCAATGAACATATGTTCATTTCATATAAACACACAATCATATAAGCAATCTTAAATTCTTTTCAGTTACTGTCAGCAATAAAAATGTATGCAAAATAAGATTGGTTTATTGGGAAGTGTAGCATTTTATATATTTGAATCTTTGATTTTAAGTTCAATATTAAAAAGAAACTTTTTGTATTTGTGTATTTTTAAGAGATTTATTTTTATTTTTTATATATATATATTTTTTTATTTTATTTTATTTTTTTTAAAGGAAAAAAATCCAAACAGTGCATTAGAAAGTGTGGTCTGTGTAGGCCAACAAATACAGAAAATTGGAAGGGAGAAGAAAATTTGTACAGGAGGAAAATGGGAGAAAGAGAAGAGGAGGCAAGAAGGAGGAGGGGGAGAAGAAGAGAGGAAGGGAGAAGGAGGAGAGAGAGAGATACTGCAGCAGATCCAATAAAAAAGTAATGAAAAAGACAAGATGAACAGACAGACTGATACTAGACAGAATGATGTAATGAAACATTGAACAACTAGATTGGACTGGATGTTAATTTTTCTTGCCTCTTCCTCGAGAACGTACGGAACCATTTTCAGTAGCACTGTTGTGGTGGTTAAAATCAGCATTAGAATCTGTAAGATAAATAGAATTTTTTTAAAGTAATTAAATAAAAAAAATAAATGCATTCTTTAGTTTATCTGACACTGCTTCCTATTTATTTTTATTTCCTATATATTTCATCCTATTCTCATATTTCCTGATATGAAGATCAAAATACAAGTGGACTTTGAAAAAAAATTTTAAAAATTAATTTTATTATAAGTTATATTAGAAGAAAATTTAAATGCTTTACATTCAAAATTTCAGTTAAAAAGCAAAAAGGTTTTTCCAGTGATGTATTGTTACCAATAAAAGATCATTTTGCTATCATCATGAATTTCAGACCATTTAGTTCTGAAATAACCGAGTCCTTCATTTGCATATCAAGAAAACATTAATTGAAATGAACAGTTAATTATGATTTTATTTTTTTTTTTTTTTTTAAATTTAAAAATTATAACTAACTATGCTATCTCTGCATCAGAGTTCAGGAAAAAAATTGTTAGTTTACCTCTGATTTTGGCTTGCTTCTTCTTGGGAGACATAGATTTCCTGTAAGAAGCAGTTACATCTCTTTCTCGTATGCGTACTATGTGGAAGTTGATGAACTTCCACATCATCCATCCTTGGAGTAAGCACACTCCACTGAGACAAATAATCCTAGAAAATAAAAATGTGAAAAATTTTTTTTAAAATAAGTAATCCTCACAGGATGAAGACATTTGACTTATTATAGTCATGTACAGATGGCCTTTCTTATTCCATTTCCATTCTAGAAAACAAGACAAATTGCAAAGTTCATATTTTAGTTAATAAGTTTTATATCTTGAGAATAACATACTATTTAATACAAAATCTATGCATTACTGAATACCAAAACCATTCTATACAATGCTAATTGGGCACTTTGGTATGGTGTAATGGTTAGCAAGCTTGTCTTGCTAGATCAATTACGACTGAGTTTGAATATCACTGGTTGCTCCAATTTTTTTACTTTTTGGTCTAAAGTATGCTTAGTAAATCACTATACAATGTTTATTTTTTTTCTTTTGACAAGATATTGTAAATTGTCTTATTCTATTAAGAACCATAAATAATGGTAAAATTTGTTTTAATGAAAAGACAAGCAGATATATGCAGCATTACTTGTGATGTTGGTGAGGAGGAAAAATTTCAGATATAACAATACAGGAAAAGTCTTAGCATATTTAAAAAAAAAAAAAAAAAAAAAAAAAAAAAATTCACATGAAAGATGGTTACCGAAGAAAATTATTCTGATACCCAAAACAGTGGGTCCAAATGTAGGAGGCCAAATTTAAACTTCATTTTGTCATCAAAATACATAATTCATACACTCAAGAGCTCAGTATTTTTGTTAAAAATTGCTTCATTTGGTTAGAAAAGACATACTGTATTCAGTAATGTTTAACCTTCATGCCGGCAAAAAAACGGTGTATTAAAAGGATGGTTATTTCTTTGACACTGATATTACTGTATACACCAGTCCTTCTCTTTTTGCTTTTTTACTTTAGGGCACACTTGTAGAATAACTAATGATGGGGGAGAGGGGTCTCACTTTAAATTTTAGTAAGGAAAATTTAGTCATGAAATTTGAAAATAAATAAGTCTTCTGAAATAAGCATTTAATTTTAAGATATTACATTGTATACGCTTGTGTGAAATCTGAGGTTGATGTTCTTTCACAAAGAAAATTACCTTTAATAATTGTTATTTTTGGTTTCGAATTCCCAAAGGAGATTAGTGGTACAATTTTCATTTAAAGAGATTTATGAATTTAGAGAGGCCAATAATGGCCAATTTAAATCCCTTGGGGAAGGCAGAGGAGGAATAATTATCTACTCATTAAAAGATAAAGGAATTTAGCATCCAGTTTAAAATATCAAATGACAAAGATTTGATTGAGACATGGAAGCCATGTGCTTGGCATCTAGTGCTTTAAAAATAAAGATTTTTTTAAAATAATTCATAAATTACTCTTCTGTTAACTTTGTGCATATATGACTACCTTTCAGGGTGCATTAGTGTGCCTGAGCACATTGAGAAAATCTTCAAACCAGACATATATAAATGGATTTATACATTTTCTTTATACTTGAGAATTGACAACAAAGATATTAAACACTATTTATTAGTTTGCTTATTTACAAGAATAATTTTATATTTACAGGAATATGTGAATCAACCATAATGAAATATTTATTTTTTTTTAACTTTTTATAAAGAAATAAATATAAGAAGAAATTTTTTATTCATAAATTTATAAAAATATCTGAACAAAAAAATTTAATCAACTGTAATAATATTTGAAAAAAAAAAAAAAAAAAAAAAAAAAAAATTTTCCAAGCATTTCTTCCATTTACTTTTGCCACATCTGTTTATACTCTTGTAAAAAATATAAAATTATTTTTGTAAAAAAAGCAATCTGATAAATAAATAGTGTTTAATAAGTT
The DNA here is from genome assembly GCA_963932145.1 of Acanthosepion lycidas. NCBI lineage: Eukaryota > Metazoa > Mollusca > Cephalopoda > Sepiida > Sepiidae > Acanthosepion > Acanthosepion lycidas. The sequence goes on along the minus strand of OZ010580.1, from coordinate 14,529,288 downwards.
TGTTATCAAGTCTTGAGAATGAGGAAAGTGTATAAATCTACTTTCATGTTTGGGTTTTATTAAAATTCTAAATCATCACTTTTTAAAACAAACATTGCCAAGGGAGTCAAAATTATATACAGTAATAAGAGAATTACCATCCTTTTGACACATTGTTGTTTTTTGCAAGCACAAATGTTAAACATTACCCTGGATTCTTTGATGATCTCAAAAGGTTAACTTCATATTGCCTAGGACATTCTTGTGGTCTTGCAGTTATCCATGAAAATAAATAATTATAGTAATTGAGTACCAAAACCTTGAACCATAACACATATGCTCATATAAACTTCAGCTTAGTAATAACCTCTGTTAAATAAGCATGCACAATTGAGCAGCACTTACCTGACCAACATGGTATTAAAGTTACCAGTAGCAAAGTTTATTGATGACTGACTAGTCTTTTCCAAACCATACCTAAATACAAAAAAGACTGGAATATAGTTAAAACATTTTTGACAAAAATATTTAAGAATCAAATCTTTATTGCCGAGTATACTACATTTATAATATTTGAACTCATAAGTTATTTCACATTAAATGTTTTAAAAAAAAAAAAAAAAAAAAAAAAAAAGAAGATAATTGTATTCAAAGCTACATTATACTTTAGAATTTCATACAGACTAAAGTTGTGACTTTATTCAAGACACCCCTTAGATTGATATTCTTAACCTTCCTATTGAGAATTATGCCAGAGGTTTCTTCTTGGTTTAAAGCTGGTATTGATGCTTTTGTACCTTGTTGGAAATACTAGGTGAAATCACAATCTTCTTGCTTCACACCAGCCTGTTAAGCTGCTATAGCCCACAGGAATAACCTTTTCAGGGTGTACCAGCATGATAGTGCCAATCACAATGAAACCTATTTGAGTCTGCTCGAAAAAATTGTAAATGTGTCCTCAAAGAGGCTAAGTCTTTGTTTGCTGATAGAATGAGGCACGGTATAGCCCCTAACAAGTTTGGTTCATGTAACTACTAGTGGCTCTGTAATAATGTGTTAAGTCTTTTATTCCTCCTCAATTTTAGGTATTAACATCTTCTAATAAAACAGAATATTTTGCTCATAAATTCTTTTCAAATTCTACTCTTGACTCATCTGTTATATCTTTACCTGACTTCCCACTTAGAACGAAGTCTCTATTGAGTGATATGCACATAACTTCATCACTGTTCTCCTGCTCTCCATAAACTCTGCAATAAATGCCTTGATACTTCTTGCTTTCCTGCTTGCTGGAAATCCTTTCCTGTAGTTCCAGTTTTTAAGAACTCAGACAAACTGTCTCAGCCTTCTATCAGACTATTAACGTTTTACTTTTTGGCAAAGTACTAGAGGCTTTAATTAACTTTGAATTGGTTAAACATCTCATCTTAGGTCAGATAAGCAATATGGCTTTCACTTCTCTCAGTCAACTGCTGATGTATTAACGATTATTGCTGAAAGAGTCAATCAAGCTTTAGATAAGAATAGTGAAACTCAGGCAGTTGCTTGAGACACATCTCAAAGGCATTTGACAATGTTTAGCATACTGGTCTTCACAAGTTGAAAGGCTATCATGTTCCTGGACAAATTTTTGAAATGATTCAGTCTTATCAAATCACAAAATGAATGTTGTCTCAAATGTCTACTCCTCTAGATCTTTTTGCATTAATGCAGGTGTTCCTCAAAGATCTATCTTTAGACCTACATTGTTCCTAATTTTCATAAACAAACTACCTGAGATCATCAGTTCTCAATTTGGTATCTATGTTGATGACAACTATTTATTCCTGTCTTAATAAGTCTGATTGGTTCAAATTGGCAACTGTTCTAAATAATGATCTACAATCTATTGTTAACTGGGGCAAGTAATGGGTTGTTAATTTTAATGTCCCCAAAACAAAACTGCTCTCTTTTAAGCCAAGAAAATCCCTTTTTACCTTCCATTACCACAGCTGATGCTAACCTCTAGGAAAGTGACTTGTTGCACTTTCGCGGACTAATGTTTTCTGTTGACATGAAGTGGCAAGATTATATTGAATCAGTTGCTAGAAAAGTTGGTTCACTGTCATGCTAGACAATTTTCCTCACAAAAATCTATCTTACATATTTATAAGTCTGCTATTGCTTTGAATATTGCTGCCACATCTGGTCTAGTGCTCCTGCTATACATTTAGAGATTCTTGATAAAATACAAAGAATCTGCAATGTTATTGGTCATGACCTGGCATCTCAGCTTCAATCACTTTCCCACTGCTGTAAAGTAACTTCCCCATAACTTTTCTATCAATACTTTCATGATAATTGATGAATTTTCCTCTATGATACCTAGACTTCATGAGTTTAAGCAGTCTGAGATTGGTGGCAAGATCTAATCATTTTGCAGTTGAAATGGCTAGATGCAACTATAAGTTCTATGCTAAGAGTTTCTTTCACTCTTCTTGTGGAACTCTCTTCCAACTTCTTGCTTTCCAGTCAACTTTCATCTTCAAAAATTTAAATGCAATTTAAAGACTTCTGCTGTCTTAATTCCTTTTTTGTTTTTATTGTTCTCTCTCTGTAATAGTGTTTGTTTTCCCCTAATATTCTCTCACACTCAGTAACCCCTTGGATCTTAGTGGCTTTATAGCCTTGCTTGGGGTGAAATTATTTAACAAAAAACAAAAGAAAAAAAGTTTCTTTTTATTTCAATAGCCTGTGAGTGTTTAAATTATCTAGGCTCTCTTTCCTCATGTCTCCCTAAAATTTCAACCAGTCTGCCAAGGTTGTGTAGCTACCAGGATTGTGTAACCAGCCCTGATTTATTTAAATGAATCATTGTCCACATCATGGATGCAGTGTGCAATTGCTTCCCTGGTGTTCAGCTCAGACTGGCCTGGACTATGCTGACAATTCTTTTTGAAGTCTTGTCACCTGATTAGTCATTATTTTTTTATAAATTTGCTCATTAAATGATCACATAAGAGTAGTAAACCAACCAACTCCTTACTCATCTACTCATTCCAACATGGTGGCTGACAATACAAATGACGGTTTCAGAACCACTCAAATGAGCACATTCATCTCTTGCCAAAAGCAGGCCAGAACTCTTTGATCCCAGACATTACTTAATATAGACCCACACAGGGATATACCAGACTGGTTTTGCTGCCACTTGATCTCCAAAAATCCCTCATCCACCCCTTTATTTCCCATTGCCCTTCAGTTAAAGCGGATACCACTTAGAAGACTGAACTTCAAAAAGGAACCATCCACTAGTTTATCAAGCAAATACTTGTGATCGAGATAAAAACCACTTCTTCCCTTTCTATGTAGGGTGTCCATACTATCACTATTTTTTAAATAAGATTCTAAATCTTTCAATTAATTAGCTTATACTTTTACATCAATCATTAAAAGCTACACAATTTCACGTATAAGCAAGTATGGAAAAAGTTAGTGACACCTAATATAGAATGATAATTCAAATAACCAATAGTTTACCCAAAAATGCAATTAGGAAAAAGAATTTTTGGTAAATTTAACACAGGTGGCAAAACTTTAAACCATCTCATGAACATGAAAACTTTAATAGGAAATATTAAAATAAAATCAAGTTTATAGGAGTATTTACTTACCAGAATGTTAAAAATGCCAATGTGATTATAGTGAAGCGGACTATTACAAATAACACATTCCACACCATGAAACTGAAAAACAAAAATACAAATTTTTTTTGAAAAATTCAGATTCTTTAAGATCTCTAAGTTCAAAAAGTGGTCTAAGAAAAATTAGAAAAATAATTTAACTGAACTTTCAGATGTATTATGACAAAAAATGTGTCAGTTATTTTGTATCTACAAGGGAGGTGCTGAAAAGCTTTCAGCCAGTTTCACTTTCCAAAATCTAACCAGATGACCAAACTTTTTTTTTTTTTTTTTTAAAAAGGTATCTTGATTGGGCCAAAAATTATCAAAGTGCTCAAGCATGCAGAATGTTAAAGTATTAAAAAGTAAAAATAAAATATCAACTTTTCATGTCTTTGTTAAAGTGAATTTTTAGAATTTTAATTTCTGAAGATAAATTCAGATAAAAGATTACAATTAGTTTACTGTTTAATTCTCTAACCATGCATTTCCTAATACAAACTCAAAAGAACTAAAAATCAATCATGTCAGTTACGTACATTTTAGATATAAATATTTACTTTACTCACACATTCGATGCAAATTTCTGTTTTTCACCAAAGTGCATGGATCGAGCAAAATGGAACACAAAATCTACTGTATAATGGAGGACCAACATACACAATGCAACTCTAGTAAAGCTGAAAAGAAATTAAAAGAAAAACTAACATTTTTTTAGAGCAAAGAGATATGGAAAAAAAACAAGTGGAGGGGGCTATATTTTTTAATTAATAGGTGATTTTAAATCAAACAGTTTATGTTCATTATTTATAAGAAAAACAAAAGACAATATCAAAAAGTTTGCAAATAAAGAATAGACATTAACTAGTACCTCTTAAACAATAAAGTTAGTCGTTTCAATAGTTGTTATTTATTAAGCTTACTCTTTGACACAAGTATAGGTCACCCAGTAAGGATAGAACTTGCTACTCAGTAGTAATGGTCAACTAAGTTAGCTTACTAACCATTACTCCATGCCAAAGTTCCCTTGTGGTTACAATTTCTTTTTTTTTTTTTTTTTTTTTAAAATAACCAATCCTTAAAACCAAAGTCAAATAAATTATACACCACTAATTTTCTAGCTCTCGATTCCAATACTCTGATCAGTCTTAACATTAACTAAATCTTAATTAATAATATTATGTCATCACTATTATATAGAGTATTTTTTCTTGATGTTTATGCAAAATTTCTTATTAGTAGTAAACACATTATACAATGCTTATACAGATGCACTACAGCCTACTTTTATTTGTTTAACATTCAAACTTTCTTTTAAATAAATATGAACTAGTGATTATATTGAACATTTGCATCTTTTTCAAAACATACTGAAAAGTTAAAAATGAGCATTGTTGTTGAATATGAAATTTTCTGCTCAATATTTGCACTGCTTCATTACTTTTTTTTTTAATTAAAATTTTAAATACATTAAAATCATCGATTATCCAGTTAGACTTGTTTCAGTATTTGTTTTGCATTTTATATTTGAATTCAAGTTGGTATATAATGTTGAATAAGCAGGTATTTTTGAGCAGAATTAACAAAATTCTAAATAACAATAAAAAGACAAAATAATAAGACAAGGCAATGCAAAGTAAAAAAACCATAAAACAGTAAAAAAACACTGTTCATACAAAAACAGGAGTGGTTTATAGTCTTATAACTTCAAGACAAGAAAGAAAAGAAAAATGTGTGGATAATAATGAGAATTGTCCATTTTTATTGGTTATGAAGAAATCACAACATGCATCTGTAGGATTTGTCTACAAATCTTTAACAGTCATTCTTGATCGGAACCAACATATAATGGCGACTGATACATGATTAGTATATAAACATACAATGGGGGCCCTCACCCGGCTTCCCCCACTCGCTGCTCAGCCAATAACTACTTCCATATTGCAGCTTCCACCTCATTTATGTCAGTATGCACCAAAAACTAGGAAGTGACCATTGCAAGCTCACATAGAAAGAAAAGGTGAAAATAAATACCATGGCACAAAACGAGGACTCAAATCCTGTATTAAATATTATTTAAGAGTTTATATGGAGTTTAATTTGCTTGGTCTGGGTGGTCAAGTAAGTGACATAGAACTACTTCTGCCATGTTAGACTAACAGATACCCTTTAACTTTTCCTCCAACTAACTCTGCCCATCTCAACATCACAATACATGGCTGGAAACATGAATGGGCAGCATCAGAACTACCTAAGAGACAGTCGGTTTCCTACCAAGGGTGAATCAGAACTGACTACTTCAATCTCAACTGACTTAAAATAAGCCTGTAACTGGAAATATTCAATACAGTTTTGTTGTCACTTGTTCCAAAAGTTTTAATTTATTTGTTCTTTCATTAAATAAATAAGAGGCTAGGGAAAATTTCAGTATTGTACCGTAACTTCCCAGCCCTTCTCTCTCAATGATAGTGAATAATAACTAATTTTTAAAAGTATACATACTTCAGTAAGTATGCAGTTATGATAGTTGTGAGGTACAATGATGTGTAGAGAACTCTGGCCGGAATTTCCTCCTGAAATAAAAAGAAATCTTTTAAAAGAAAAAACAATTTACATTCATATGTAAGAAAATACTAGTAACATTATACAAACAAAAAGCTGCAGGTAATAAACTATGTTATACAGACAAAAAGAAAGACCAGTATTTATCAATAACTATTCAAAATTCAAAATACTTATTGTACATCTATGTACAATAAGTAATCCCTTTTATGAATATACAAATCAAGCAAATTTCTAAACACATCCATAAAAAAATTTAATTGCTCGAGTTTTTTTTATAAACTAACCCTATATATTAATACATTAGTAGTAATACACTGTTATTGCATTTAAAGATCAATTTCTGAAAGTAGAATTTCATATCTATATATATATATATATATATATATATATATATATATATATATATATATCATGTGTTCTTTACTAAAGGCCAAGTCTCAATGCATCTCTTGCCCAAAACTGAAGGCCTATCCTAAATCTTTTTCCACTGGGAGCAAAGCTTTTTAGTTTTGGTTTGCAATAGCTGGCTAATGTAAACAGCTTAAGAAATTCAAAGAAAAAAGTAAAGATTAAGAGCATAATTTAGCTCAAAAAGTTAATTCTCTTTATCTTAGGATAGTTTGTATTTACTAAGGCCTTATTACAATATTGTTGTAATGTAGAAAAGGTTACTGAATGATGAATAACAAAAACGGAGGTTGGAAGTGAAATGGTAATCTTTATAATATCAACAAAATACAATACTTGCCAGTGGTGCAAAGTAGGTAGACTACTTAGCATATTATCTCCCCAACTTACAATAGTGTCCAACATATTTATGAGGATTGGGACATACCCATTAGTGTTCATATGTACGGTATATAACAAATATATTTGGTAGAGCTTTTAATCCATCACTTCCTACCCAGTTTGACAAGGGTATATGAAATTTTATAAGCATTTTAATCTTTACAGTTAAAAAAAAAAAAAAAAAAAAAAACAAACTATAGAACTATTAGTTCTAGAACAAAAATATAACACAAAATAAAATAAAATAAACATGAAAGTAACTTTTTTATTTTATTGTTTAGAAATAATGTAACTATTGTTATGTTGACTTATTTTGTTATAAATATACTTTTTAGGATAAAAAAAATTGACAATTTTCTACACCTCATTTACAATATCTATAAATATCAGATTAAATTTATTGATGTTCTTAATATAATTTTTCATTAATTTTGTAAAAAAAAAAAAAATCATATTTTATGTTTTTTTTATGATAAACTAAACTAAAATTCAACATACTTTTAGAAAGAAAAACACAATTGAAGAAAAAAGGAAAAGTGTTAAAAATTAAATGAATTGACATTGCATTTAAATTTTTGAAGATCAAAGTTGACTGGAAAGCAAGATGACAGAAGAGACTTCCGGAAACAAGTAACATTTGTAATAAGATTAAAAAAAAAAGAAAACCGGATTAATAAATTATTTCTTTAAATTACCGTATTTGATGGCATATAAGGCATATTTTTTTTTTTACTAAAAATATTTTTAATTCTCCTACGTCTTATATGCCATATGTAGGTTTAAAATTTGAGATAGCCAAAATTAACTACCTAGCAACTCCTATTAGCTTAGACTTAAACATGAAAGAGCAATGGAACATGTGGATGGCAATGCCTGATCACAACCTTACACTTACAGGAAGAATAAAAAGATCCAGCATTGCACAAGTCTGCAAATGGGTGAAGCAAGCTTGGGATAATATTAAACCAGAAACTTGTGAAATCTTAAAAAGCGTGGCATTAGCAGTGCTCTCAATGGAATGGAAGATGACATTATTTAACAACGGTGATAGTAGTATTGAAAATCAGAGTTCTGATAACAAAGACAACAAATTTTACGGATTTGAAGAAAAATAAAATTTTAATGGTAACTGTACTGTTTTGCTCAATTGTAATAATTGCTTGATTTTTATTGTGTTTTCTTACCTTTGGATATAATAAAGTTTTTATAGGCTCGTGTTTTTCTCATTTAATTGTAATCATGGCTTGTTTAACCAAAATAATACTTCCATAAATATAGCCCAGGCTGTACCATTTACTAATAATTTTACTAATTTTACTAACTGCTAATTTTTTTTGATTTTCCTTGCTGAAATTGGAATGCATCTTATATGCCGTCAAATACGGTAAAATTAAAATGCTACATTCCAGTATGAGAAGCATAGTAAAAAAGTCAACATTTTTTTTTCAGTGGTCAAAAACAGAAATGCAAATTATGCAAAAGTAAATCATTAGTATATTTGAATAAAAATTTCATAGAATATTAAATTAACTAAAGTGAAAAATGTTAAATTAACTTCTAAGTAACACAAGACCAAGTTTCTTGAATTATATCTTTTTTTTTTTTTAGTGAATTTTGCACAAAATTGTTTGGTTTAGCAATAAAAACATAATATAGCAAGTCTAAAGGAAATAAAATCTTATACTTCAAATAAATAAGTTAAAATTATTCCAAATGTAAAAGTAAACATTTTTTTGAATTAAACTGAATACAGCAGCAAACTACTACAAAGCCAACAAGATTTGAGATAGGTCTCCAGTTCTGGAGGAGAATTACACTATGGCTTGGCCTTTAGTAAAGCATACCATGATATTTAATGTTAAATGAATACATTACAAGAAATTATAGAGAAGTCATACTATACCTTCTTTATTTTTTGAAAGTAAAGTTCAGGGAAACAGTGTAACCAATAGGCAATCTGAAAATTTCAGAAAATTGTGAAAAATAAATTGCAAAAGATAAGTGTGATCAAACATTCTACAGAAAATTCTCAACCATTCAAGTCAAAATATGGTATTTAAAGAACAACTCCTAAACTTACATTAAGATTAACCACCAAAGTTGCACTAATTCCTGTGGAACTTAACATATAATGTAATTATATTTAATAATTCAAATTGTATCCTTATTCCTAAGTAAATAAACTTTTCGTTTTATTCTTTGTAAGCAGTTTATTAATTACACATTAAAAAATAAGCTTAAATTTGTATTATTGTTCAACTTACAACAATTATTTTTCTTCTTGAAGGAAAAGATAGTTAGAAAAGGAATTAACTGTTTTGTATGGTAAAGTTAACGAATAAATCAACTTGATAACTAAAATTTCAAAAATAAAGATTTTAGGAGTTAAGCAACATGAAAAGCAGCTATAACATTAAAAAGCAAGTAGTAATTAATGTTTCATACCTGTATGATAAAGTAAAACTTCACAATAAAGCTAGATAAGAAAAGAAAAAAGCAAAACATTAATATACAGAACATACAGACTTTTTAACAATGAATTCAGTAATTTAAACACACACTATATATATATATTTTTTTGAATAAGACATATTTAGGCAGGAAGTATTCATCTAAACAAGTTTGATTAAAAGAACCAACAAGGTCTGTCTGTTGAATTTTTTAAAATATATTTTTCCATTTTTCAGATATGGTGTCATGTATTGCACTTGAAGTTGTGCATAAACTGTCCGAAGTTCATATTTTGTTATTTTTGTTCAAGTACTTTCAACTTTCACAGTCATTATCAAGAACCAATGTGGTGTTGGTGTGGTTGTTAGTACACATTAAATAAAATATCATTCACCACAGGAGAAGGGATCTTGAAGAGCATATGATGCAATTAATGTGTGCACATATTTTATCTGTATTATAATAAAAAATAAATCATTCTTTTTGTGCAGCCTTGTTCCCAATCGACCATCTCAAATGTTCAGCTTCCCAAAGAATACCAAGATGCAGACAAAGGAATCCCAACTAACACACATCGATTGTTGATAATGACCGAAAGTCAAAAATACTAGAACCAAAATAATAAAATATGAACTTTGGACAGTTTACCCACAACCACGAGAACAATACTCAACACCTTATCCGAAAATTGGAAAGAATACAATAAAAAATTAAACTGACACACCTTGATTGGATATATATATATATATATATATATATATATATATATATAAAATGTTCATATTTGTAATATTATAACTAGTAGTTTTTTTGTTTTTTTTTCTTCAAATGCTATCAAGATTTCTGGTATAGTTAAGTCAGAACTTTCACATTTCAAAAATAGAATCTTCATGACTTCTTGAAAGAGCTACAGTAAACTTAGATACAAAAAAAATTATCTTCATTCACCCTCTTCAAAAAAATGAGTTAATACCCACCCTTTTTTATTATTATACAGAAGAATGATTTATAATACATTTTTGTCCAAAACTTTGAATTTAATGATACGTGTGCTTAGAACTAATCCAAAAAATTCAGTTCATAATACAAAAAAAGTCTATTAAAAGTTTAATCCAAGGGGCTTGCATACTTGAATCTACTGAACTAGACACTGGATAATCACGTGTGTGTGTGTGTGTGAGAGACATTGAAGTCAATACCAAGTAGTGACAGGGTTTAATGTTGAATGCAATCTTCAAGCCTTGTGTGTTGTGTTCTGGCTCAATTATTTATATATACTGGTCAATGGTGCATTATGGGTAGCAAGGTCTATTAGGTAGGCGGTGACGGTTATGTTTAAAATTATTCTAGAAGCTATTGAGTAGTAATAATTGTGGATCCAAATGCAGTTATTTTAGCTTTGTTAACTTTTCACTCATTATTTATTATTTAATTATTTGTTGTTATTTATTACTTTTGTTTATGTGTATTCATAGTTTGTTTATTATTTATATTTTTGCTTATTTGGGGGGAGGGCTTGGTTATCTTGTTTAGTTTAAGTTATTGGCTTTGTTTAATGCATGTTAGATTATCTGTGTTGTATATATTTGAATTTTCAGGTTGATGTTTTACAAGGTACTTGTTTATAGTTTTTAATTTTTAAGTAATGCAGCAAAAATTTCATTTCATATTTGAATTTTCAGATAAGTTCTGATTATTTAGCAATTTGGGTTGTTTAGGTAGGTGTTATTGTTACCTTATGTCCTTCAGACAGAGTTTACATTTTTTGGATTTATTGTTGTAGGTGGATTCCATTTTCATTATTTACCATGTACCTTGGTTTGTTTTTTTTTTTTTTTAATTTCTCATATAGAAAGCATTGTGCTTGTTTACATATTTACTATTTATAAAGGATGTTTTGTGTACATAGTTTCCATTCCCAGGATCCTTCAGTTACTGCTATATAACTTTAGAATTTTTTAGAGTGTTCTCTAATTCAAAATTTAAAAACTTAGTGACATTTTTTTCACATTACTTTGTGTATAGATAAAGGTTAAATAAAATTTCCACACTTGATACAGTTCCTCAAGGAACATAATGCATTAGCATAAAAATTTTTCCTCCTGTATATTCTTTATTTATATTATCTTTACAGAAATATTTTATTTACCTGAATTTTTACACAAACGCATATATATTATATATCTCAGATTTCGGTACTTACTGCTTTGTGATGTTTATATACAGGCCTGTTATATTATAGGATATGATAAATAAAAAAATTACATTACAAAAATGGACAAAGTATGTTTGCATATACTTACGGAACTTCAGCATGAGGATAATCTTCCCATAATGCATTGATATTAGTGATGTAAGCTTCCTGTAAAATGAAAAAAATATATAAAAAGTAAGAAAACTAAAAAGAAAAACTTAAAGAATCACAAGATGGAGCTGTTTGATTGAAAGTGTATAATTTTCTGGCTGTGCAAGGTAAATTATAATACATGATAGAATTAATATTCCAAGGTTTGTTCAGAAAATTTGTATTTTTGATATAGCTTAAGGACATTTGAAATCATGTAATCATATTAGCTATAATATACAATACATTACAATTCTAACACCTGAATGTTGGAAAACATCCAATATATACATCACAAATAGCAGAAAAAGGAAATATAGACAGTAAAATATAATTTACATTGCCTTTAATACCATAAAACCAGCAGTATGGAAGGAAAGAGAATAATGCCATTTATGAGTTGTCACAAATAGGCAATAAACCTAGCAAAATCCAATATAGAGTAGTTGGTTTTTCAAGGTACCAAAATTTGTTTTTCTGCCAACTAGAAGTGAGTAACAGTCTCATATTGACAAAATTCAAGTTGTTTATTTATTAAAAAGAACCTTTGATTGCTCAGCAACATATGTAAGGTAAGAGATAACCTTACATATGTTGCTGAGCAATTCCTACTTGGTGGAAGACTATGAATACAGGGTAAAATTTATTTTATTTTCAACTGCAATAGTTATAATGCAAGTATGCTACCTGGAGAAACTTTTGTTCCAATTAGAGTGTCTGTGTGTGTATGTATATATATATATATATATATATATATATATATATATAAAAAAAAACACGTTGGTTATATTAAGAGAAATATTTTGTAGCACCAATTTACAATTTTAAATGAAAATTTATCAATATGTTTTTAAAAAAGTCAATGATTGCATTAACAGCATAGATTTTTAGTCAATTTTGTAAATAAAAACTTAACTTGTCTCCCTTACTAAAAGTGGCTTACTACTAATTGTTTCTAGTAATGAATGGTTTAAAATTTATTTTCTATTAACTTCACACGTAAACAGTGTCTATTGTCAGCATATTTGTAACTGATCTATTAGACAAGTAAAACAAATGAATTTTTCCCATATTAAAAAAAAGAAAATATTTTGCATAAAAATCTGTAAATTTATAATCATCTTCAGAAAATGAATTCCAGATTGTCTTTAATTATTTTGTCTATATGTAGGATTTCTTTAAAAAAATAAAAATAAAAATGAATAAATAAAAAGATAAAAAAATAAACTTTGTTTTTTATTAAACCTAACTCCTGTCCTAAATAAAACAAGAACATTTTAAGTTTACATATAATTTTTCTTTAAAATTACTATTTTAAAAGAGAATACAGGCATAAAAAAAACTTTTATTTTATTTTTATCAGAGAAAAATTACAAGAAAGTAATTATTAAATTTTCCTCCAATTTTTACTTATCAACGTAATAAATATTAAAATATCTTTAAAAAAAGCTATTATTCATCTTTTACAGATATTTGACAATTTTTTTTAAAGTCTAGATGATTTCATTTTAAACATTAGGATACATATCTGTACAAATTGTTTCATAAAGTGTTGTATTATCCATCAGTAATTGTTTTTATTAATTTTATTTTTTAAGTTCAAGGTTTATATTCAATAAGTCGTTTTCAAAAATTAAAAACTATTAATATTTATTAAAAGATGTTCCTTAAAGTGACATTGTGGTAATAAATTTAATAAGCTATCATCTGAATTTCTCTCAAGCATCGCTTTATTAATCTAATAAATCTGCTTACATGAAATCAAATTTAATAAAGCAACATAATTTGAGTTTTTATGATTTCTGATGTAACTTACACCAATAAGTTTTTCATGCAATTAGAAAGATCTGTTCTGAAAAATAACCAATGACACATTACATTAATGAGGAATTACTCAGATTTTGTAAGAGAAGTCAGGAACAATCAAAGAGTTTAAATATAGAAATTGTTCAAAGCTTAAACTAATTTAAAAAACAAATAAAATTATTTTTTTAAATACATACCCTTATGATGATATCTGCCCCCCAGATAATTGATGCTGCATAGAATGTTATCAGCTGACCAGATTCGTTGAATTTACTGTGTTTCAACTTTGACAGATGCATTTTGCGATTAATTTTCTGAAAAAATAAAAATTTTAAAAAAATAAATAAAAATCTTACAAAATGTTTGGCAAAACTAAATTAGGGAGGAAGAACATTTACAAAATATTTGATCAGTTCATAATATTGCTTAATCCTAATTCAAGAATTAAGTTACTTTTCTAATTCCTTACTTTTCCCAAACAAGAACATTACTAGAAAAAGACAAATAAATAAAACATTGTAACATTGTTTTTTATGGCTTAATTATTTGCAGATTACTTAATACCACAAATTTTTTTTTTTTTTTTTATTGTAAAAATTTTTTTTTATTTTGGATAATAATTTACTGATACCAGTCCTACTAATTAACCCATAGCTGGGGGGAGAGAGAAGAGATGGATTCATACCTTTCCCCAAAGGTATTTGTGCATAAATTAACAAACCCAAATGGAATTGGAACACTCTCAGATTTAGAACCAACTGCACCCCAAGCTTAAGCAGCCACCTACATAGGTACTGACCAGGCTTGAAATTGTATGAGAAACGGTATTTCAACGTGATAGCCTTATGGTTTATAAAAGTTTTTTGTGAAAAGAAGCATAGTAAAGGGAAAAATGCATTAATATCAAGACTTATTAATTCAAATCAAAGTCATTCAAATTTTATATAATTTATGCTAATAAGAAAACTAGATTTTTATTTTATACAAATATTTGTGAAGTATTGGGCAACATCTACTTTTGTATTGGCAATGTATATAAAAGTAAACGTACTGAACAAGACTGGCTTTTGTATCAACCTAGACTGGTCAAGAAAGGAAAGTTAAACAATGAATCAAAGTAAATTTTGTTTAATTATATAATAAAAACTTACATCTAAGACATATTCTTGGATGACAGCATGAATGACAACACAGATGAGCATGTAGAAAAAGATAGCAAATGTATCTTTAGGACCATATGTATAGTAACTAAACTGCACATTGTCACTGCCTGAAATTGAAGAAATAATACATTTATAATATAAAATAAGACAATAACAAATCATTAGAAATCTAAATAGAATAAATGGAAATAGAATTGGAATTTGAGGAGAAGTTTTCCCTGATTTTAAATCAGTTTTAGATTGAATTTTTATGTAATTATCAGTATGCTTATTATCAAATAGATTATATAACTGGGGATCAGTATACTCATATATCAGTTGACTAACAATGTAAAACATTACAGAAATGAATTGATCATTGTAAATTCAACATAAGATATATTTAACCTGTTTCTCCTTTTTCCATATATTGTGGCCATTTTGCTTGAAGGTTGGTTTCCCTCCACCCAACATATTTCTGCAGAATTTTTACTTTCTAAAATTATCATTCATAGTTTAGATATATGGAGAAATGAAAAGATGCCAGTTTAAACTGACACTAGGATGGTATGAGCTAATGACATTAAAATCACCAGCAAATATATATCACAATACTTACCATTAACTGTAACATTGTGCTGCATAGCTACAAACAAAGATGCTATAGGAGAAGATACCTGTAGAAAAAGAAATGGAGAAAAAAGTCAAAACCAAGATGTCCTAACAAAATCAAAGCAGGTTAAAAAAAATACATTTTTTTTTTATTTTAAATATATTGAAGGGAACGAATCATCAGTCAAGTCAGAATCATCTCCCTTAGAATTTTTTTTAAAGCAGGACCAGATAAAATTGTAGAAGAGATGGTGGCAGCTTTAAATGATTTCAGCATTGACAAAATTAAACATAACAAATGAAATATACCTAAGAAGCCAAGTGCAAACTAATATGAACTCCACTGGACAATCAGCCTAATGAGCCATATAACAAGACCAGTTGTTAAAGACACTGGAACAAGGAATTGAATATTTATGTCTAGAATGATATCAGAAATGCAAAAAGATTTGTACCTATGTTTTATAGATTATGCTAAAGTGTTTAATAAAATTTGTCACAAAGAAATGTTTGAACTTCTAGGTAAGCTCAATTTATTTGTTAAGGATATTAGAATAATCCAGAACTTATATTGGGAGCAAAACACATGCATATGGATAAAAAAAATAAAAAATGAGGTCAATAAATGCACAAAAATAGAAGGGGGCATAAAAGTATGTGTCCTCTCACTGGATTTATCCAAGCTTTACAGTGAAGCAATCCTGAGAGAATTAGAAGTCCTGAAATTCTGAAGTAGATTCATTATTAACACTTTATATACAGATAGCACAGTGTTGATAAATACAGAAAGAAAACTCCTACAGAAGATAGTAAAGCAAAGCAACAAAAAGGACTAAACATCAATTGTAAGAAGGCAGAATGTGTGGTTGTCAGCAAAAGGAACAGCCCATGTGAATTACAAATTGGAGATGCTAAAATCAAGCAAGTAAATCTAAATATGTAGGAAATGTTTTAACAGAGGATGGAAACATTGGGGAAAAAAGCTAAGAATTGGAAGCTAAACAAAGTATTAAAAAACAGAAAAATCTCATTAAAAATAAAGAAAAGAGTACTGTTATGCAATATCAGTCCTTCTATACAGCAGTGAAAGCTGGACAATCTCCTCACAGATGAAGAGACTTAAAGCAACAGAAATATGGTTCAACATAAGGATGCTCAGGATACCTGGACTGAATATGTGAGTAATGAAAAAGTTTTAGAAAAAATGGAAACAAAAAGGACATTCTTAACAACAGAAAGAGATAGTTGAAATTTCTAGGGTACACAATGAGGAAAGAGGGCTTAGAAAATTTCACTCACAGGACATACTGAAGTGAAACAAGGAACAGGAAAGCATCACATATCCTACATAATGAACTTATGTAAATGATTGGTAGAACAGGAGTTAAGAGAGAGAGAGAGAGAGCAAAAAGACAAACTTTGAGATTTACAAAGGACAGGAAATTGTGGAGAGCCATAATATAACTCCACAATTTGTATGTACACATACACAATTCTTCTATAGAAGAAGAATTGTGTATGTGTACTGAAACTAAATTCTCATACAAACATAAGAAGGGAGAGGCTAAATCTTTCAACGACTTACCACTAATTGATAAATTTAAGAAACTATCATATCACTTATTTTAAAAATCTTACAATAAATAGTTAATATTAACTCGATGGCATGAACTGATTTGGTATCTTGATGTTGAGTTTATTCAAGTTTACCCAATTACTTGTAATAAAGTGTTGAATGTTGCAAGGACAAATTATATGTTGCTAAATATATTCTGATGTCTTCATTTTAATGATCAATGAAAACATGCTGGCAAGAGTATAGAATAATTTGCCTTAAAAATAAATACAAAATTCAACAGTAAATATATCTTTAAAGCACAAATAATACAGTATGAAATGATTCCAAGCAAAGAGAATAACTTGATACAAACTTTTACAGATTTGAAGACTTTACTTAGAGTTGAGCTACAAATATAAAATCTAGTTTGTTAATCAATATGATAGAGAAACATTCTAATGCAACAAGAAGCAACTAATATATAGGAATTGTTCAGTTTTTTGCCCTTTATTACAATTTAGTTTATCAAACAGGATATACATTAAAATCTTCATTTAATGTAACTCTGCAAGTCAACTGAGAAATAAAAGTTTTACTATGTGAATTCCAATTTATGCATTTACTGTTTAAAAATGTATGCAGACTTTTTGCAGGCAATAAATTTCAATTAAAAAAAAAAAAAAAATTCATATCTTCTACCAGTACATAAACTATATACCAGAGCTTGCAAAATGGATAAAAAGAGCAACATTATCTCCAACTGAAATTTTAAGAATAAGGGCTAAAGGTAGCAACATCCCAAAAGCACATCTTGTGTTAGTTTTCATGGAAACAATAACAATACAAGGAACAATTATTTTTTTTTTTTTATCCTGGTTGTGTGTTTGTTTGTTATGCTCACTTAATTAATCACATTTCAAAATTTTCAATACAAATTTATTTATGAAGATGGTATTTAAGAAATTTTTGTGCAACTAAGTTATTCAACACTTGCTATTTAAGTTTATGATATCACTAGAAAATATCACCTTTATAGATAACTTAATTTGGATGCTAAAAATATTTATCAGTTAAAATTTTATTTGAAAATGGAAAATAATATGCTTTGAATTGGAAATAGAACTAAATTGTTTTGGCTGGAAAATTTGTATATGTTTTTATTAGAACATATTGTATTAGGTTGGTGCAAAAATAATGTCGTTTTCTCACATGTTACTATGTGAGAAAACGACATTATTTTTTCACCAACCTAATAGAATTCAGCTTTGTGAAAAATATTCACTCAAAAATTAATTTTTAAGATTAAAAAAAAATAAATTAGAACATGATTTTTTTTAATATTTGAAAATGATTATTCTCCTTTTTCACTCCTAAAATGTCATTAATTAAATATTAAAATTGCTTTTAACCAAGAAATAAAATTTAATAAAATCAAGATTTAAAATGTCTAGTGTAGAATATTTTTATACACAAAAGTCAAACAATTAGCTTATAAAAGCTATTTTTTTTTTATTTACTTTTGCACATTACCTATGCAAGAATAGTAGATTCAGTTCAGCATAGTACAAAAATGTACACCAAAAGAGAATAACTACTGGAAAGTGCATCAATAAGTGCATAATCTTAGAATACTTAAAAAAAAAAAAAAAAAAAAAGGTATCTATCTTCAGTTTTTATTTTGCAGCATTATTGTGAATACTAGTGAAATTTAAGTCCCAGGCTCTCATATATATATATATATATATATATTTTCATAAAGAGTGTGAATTTAAAAAATAAAAAATTATAAAGAATATTAAAGTAGAAGAAAATCAATTTATATTTGAACTATAGGGATGATATGGTCAATATGTGCCTAAGTCATCTCCAACTGTGACTAGACTTCAAGATTAATAAATGGCAATTATAGAAAGAGAAAATGGAAAAAAGATCTTTCTTTATTGATTTGATGGACTTGAATATGTATTCTGCCAAAATGATAGGAATAGTTTATTGTAAAGCTTCAATGACGTGTGAATAAAAGTTAGCAAATGAAGACACAGACCAGTCACTCCTCTCAACTTACAATAATTCTACAACCTTCTTACAAGTAACTGTGGTTAATATTGAAACTAGTCACATACTCCTTAGATGAAGACATCGATCAAACAAGATTGATTCATGCATAAATATTAACTTCTATAGGATAAAAGACTTGAAACTTGTGAAAGTATCTAACATAATAGATTAAATAAAGTGGATCCATTAAAATATAAATAAATCAACATTATTACTGAAAAAAGACTTGATACAGACTTGTAATAATATAGTAAAGGAAAATTCTTATTAGAAGTCAGCTCCAAAATATCATGGTATGAAATAAGTTTATTTGCAAACTAATGGATGGAGCACAAGGATATAGATATCAGCACAACTGATCTACTGCATATCAAACTAATATTAAGCTACACAATTCAGCCCTCAGATAAACTGGATATAAAACTGGCCTTGTAATGAATTGCAAAACTGATACATTTACATAAGCTCTAACATACAGAAAAGAATTGAAAGAATACTTCATGTACTAAAAACATTTAGGTAATAACAAGCTAGCTTACCCAGCCTTGTGTCAAATTAAACCAAGCTTAGTGAATAACAAGCAAGCTTACCCAACATAACTAAAGTTAGAATTGTTCTTGAGATCATTAACCTTTGACTAATTTTATCAGACTCATTAAATAACAGTATACATTAGAACTTTTCTCACTAATTATTTAAAGATCAGAGTATACAGTTTTCTTTTTTTACTTTTCTTTCCTCACAACCAAGTAGAGTTATTTTTTAGTACTATTTTGTTCAATTTGTAACAAATCCAAATTTAAAACCTTAAATAAAAATTAACTGGTTCAAAATGTTTTAAATGAAAACAATTTTTATAAAAATACTGAATCAAAGAAAAATGCCTTAAATAAATATTTCAATCAGTAATAGTTATATATTGATTATATATCTCAAAGAAGAACTTATAATGAATGAAATACATTAAAACATTCAAGTTATAAAAATAAGATTAATTTCTTTTATATTTCCAGAATATATACAAAGAGAGAAGCTGTATCTGAACCTTTATAAAGAACAAGAAACTAATTTATCTAAAATGAATAATGTCCTCATGAAGAAGCAAACTTCTTATAAATCAATTTATTTTTGATAACACATTAAATTTACTAAAATGAATTTGTTTTATATAAGCTGTACACAAATAAGGAAAGCAATACACAAAGGAATGTTTATAATTTCCCTAGCATTGTAAATTCTTGTTGAACAAATTGAAACAATCTAATTGTTTTGCAGGCCAGGTTTTAACCCATAAAATATAACTGGATTAAGAATGAAGGGAGGTAGAATGAAAAATATTTGTATACATAATTGGTATTCATTAAAAATTACTTTCTTGGAAGAGATAGAGAAAGTGTAATGCAATGCATAATTTTCTTTTGAATTGTAATAACAAACATAAAAAAAAAAAAAAAAAAAAATATCCGATTATTAAATAAAGAGAAAAGATAGAATGATTGATCAATAGCAAGGCAATGTTAAGCTTTCCCAACAAAAAAAAAAAAATATCTGCAACCAGTTTAATCCCGGAGAGTAAGGAAGAAAGGCAGGTGGGTTGGTTTAATAAAAATGCACATAAAGATGAGTGCTAGAATTATAAGCATTTAAAAAAAACAAAAAAGAAACAACTTTCTCCCCACTCTCTTAAAAGGATTTAAAGCAATTGTATTTAATCTGAGCATACAGTGGAAAGGAGGAAGTATTATGCAGTAAAAATTGAAAAATGTAAACCAACTGCAAATTTAGTCTATATACAATATTATTTATTACTCCAAACGTAGTTACCTCCACTAATTCATGATACCTAAGGTTTAAAATGAATTTTTATAAATGAAAAAGATTTCTTGAAACTTTTAGCTTTAATTGAAAGTGAAAGGATTTACTATTTCCAGCAAGCAAAATATTCTGGAGTATTTCAAACAGAAATTATATTTATTAGAATCAAATTCTTTTTTTTTTTCTTTTTTTTTCAAATAGTTGATTAGCACTCTTTTTTAGTCATCTTTCATCACAATGCAATTCTCTATATTAAAAAAACTTCCAAAAATATACTTTTCTGAAATTATTTGAGGAATATTAGCCAATTTAAAAAATATTTAAATTTAAAATAACACAAAAATGCCTTTTAAAACAAACAGTAGTTTTTAACCGACATTGCCATGTTTTACATAATTGACAAGGTGATGACATTGATTGTTGTTCTACAGAGATTTTATCTGTAAAACATAATTTAAGAAAATGACATGAGCTCCTTTTTTATATAATTTTTAAATACTCAGTAATCTAATTTTAGAAATGTTGACTTTAAATTTACTATAGTCATTGCTCTTATTTTCCGATAAGGTCATGTATCATCAACCATACTTTCAAAAATGGGCACATTACATATTTTATATACAGAAAAAAAGAAAAATTTTTTTTTAACTATTTTTAAAATCTTTATGCAAAATGATTTTTATTAAGCTTTACAATTTTTGATTAGTAAATATAGTTTCCACTCAATAACAATACCACCTAACGAGATTAAACTATTGTAGAATTTTAAGATATTTAAAAAATTATTATAATTAAAATTTTAAAATATGAAAACAATTCTTGTAAAAATTCATTATTCATCGAAAAAAATTTTCTTAAGGCAATATTGCCCTTAATAAATCTTGGACAGGTACCTCCACTTTTTCACAGAAAAAAAAAAAAAAAAAAACAGTATGTGTTATTTTAGTGGATACACTTGTTTGAATAGACACCCTATTTTATTTTTGTTTTTAAAACAATGACCAAAATATTCAAGACACTTAAGAAAAAATGTGCTGCCTGGTAGGGTTCAAACCTGTGTACTTTAGACTCTAAAAAGGTGGTTTTCCCTACAAAGAGTGGGATGCTAGTTTGGACCCTGCTGGAGAGCACATTTTTATTAGGTTGGTGCAAAAATAATGTCGTTTTCGCACATAGTAACATATGTGAGAAAACGACATTATTTTTGCACCAACCTAATAGTTATTAAGTCTCTTGAATGTGCATGCTGGGAGATGTAATTCACAGTTTAAAAAAAAAAAAAAAAGAAAGAAAGAAAGAAAAAAAAAAAGAAAGAAAAAAAAAAAGAAAGAAAAAAAAAAAGAAAGAAAAAAAAAAGTCATCTACTCAAACACATGACTTTTATTAAAAGGTGACTTTAAAAAACATTTGGAGTAATAAGAAATAAAGTCAGATTAAGAATAAAAATCCATTAATTCCTTAGAAATTATTTCCTATATACAATAATTATAACAATCATTGCAATAACAGAAATTATTTACTTAATATGAAGATAACCTATACCAAAAGTCATACATTTAGCAAGACATACATTTACCCTCCAATTAAAGTATTTTCTTTATATTTCTCAATTTTTACTGACAAAAATGGGTGA
The DNA here is from genome assembly GCA_963932145.1 of Acanthosepion lycidas. Lineage (NCBI taxonomy): Eukaryota > Metazoa > Mollusca > Cephalopoda > Sepiida > Sepiidae > Acanthosepion > Acanthosepion lycidas. The sequence continues at coordinate 14,506,874 of OZ010580.1, read as the reverse complement.
AAAGGTTAAAAAGCTAATGTGTTTTGATAGTTATAACCTATTTTTCTGTTTATATATGAAAAAGGTCTAAAGAGCAATTTGAGCATGAAATTGAATTGTTTACCTCAATTTTTAATCAGGTTATAAACTAAATTTCTCATTTCTTCCTAGAAAAGAACTCACTGCTATCATTTTATGTTGTCTAGTTTTATATTAGTAACTTTAATGTTTATGAGATCTTGAATGTAGAAAAAATTTCAATAGCCAAATAGTATAATTTGGGCAAGTTATTTAAACAAAACAGTACAATGTTTTATATCTAAACCAGTTTATCATAAGTCCTTACAAATAAACTTATTTGCTCTTTTGGGGCATTTTGCAAATATATAATTAAGTGCTCAGGAAAGATACTTTTTGCCAATTGTATTCTATTCTTTGTTAAAGAGATCTTTATAAATTATATTTACTTAAATTATTAACTTATGAGTTTAATTTTATTTTTCATGACATTTTAGTCTTTTGTTCTATTATCAAGTTCATACCACTACTTTACTGTATATTGAATTTCAGTTTCAAATCCAATATAGTAGTAATGTCCTATGCAAAGTTTTCAAAATGTGGCATGAACATCAATGACCAATTAAGAGAATAGATATAAAATACCTTTTATAGCCCAATATTGAATTCAGGTTTCTTTATACAAACCCCCACAACATACATATATAAATGCATCACTTGAAATAGATAACCTGAACTGTAAGCTATAAGAAAATGAGTAAAAGTCATCATTTATTTTTTGTATTTTAAGATGTAATGATAAATCGATCTAAGAGGCATGCATAATTTTATAGGTGGAGGAAGAGGAGAGCCTCTAGAATAATGGGTATTAAATGTGAGGACTCTGGGGAGCTTTGGTTATATGGACAAAGATCTCTGTAGCATATAATTAAACTAGATTCCCAGTACGCTGCACCACTATATAGTCAAACAAACTATACAACAAGAATAAATCTAAGGTTATATAATAAATCAGATACTTTCTTCAGAGATAAGTAGAGTAACCAAAGTTTTCTTTTTTGAATCGGGAGGGAAAAGAAAAATCCAACTTTTTCAAAACTCCATTTTGTCTACAAAGACTTACAGAGTAAAACAATTTTGTTCATTGAAAAATGCTGATAAACATTGCTATTATATCAATCTTGAAAATTATAATAATTATTGTGGGAAAACTCCAGACAGGAAAACTCTCTTACAGTATTTTTTTTGTATGTAATGACAGTGTCGGAAAACATGTTATATTTGTATGCTATATTTTACAATAAAAAACAATGATTGAAATGTTGGTTTCAAGTGCAGAAAAAAGTATTTCTAAAAATCATATCACTTATTCATTTTACAAAAATAAAATAATCTCAGAATTAGATAAAAATTATTACAAGTTGTATATTGATCAAAAGGATAAAATGTTAATTCTTAATAAGAAACTAGTTTTTTTCTGCATCACTTGGTTGATAGTTTATTCAATCTCATATGAGAGAAAATATCATCCAACACAAATGAATGTCTATAGATAAGGTCAATTTCAGACAAAGTTTAACTAATAATATTCATGAAAAAATTATACTGATATTAAGCACTACTCTGAAGGCATTATTAAAGTGATTGCATGAAAATAATGAACCACAGTCAAGTGAAAAGAGGAGTTAATATCCAAAGTAAGCCTCAAATAGTAACTTGAAGAATCTGAAATACAACCATATAAACCATCATATTCATTCCAAAGTTAATATTACATTTAATAAAATTTCAAGAAACAATCTTTTATACATGCATGAGAGTACAGTTCAAAAGAACAATCAAGATAACCTCATCCTAGCTGGTAATTTCACTTTTAGTCACACAATGAAATATCAACACAAATATAGCAAGTAACTTGTAAGTGGAGCTGAAATGAACTTTTCACTTGAAACTTGTATGGCCAGGTAGATGAAACCTGTTAGCCAAAATCAATGGAGAAGGAAAACATACACACACTTTAAGTAGTAGTTGAATATCAAGAAACTAAAGATAGATACTATAAGCATAGATGCAAAAATTGATAATATTGATGATGTTGTCATATTATGAAAAGAATTGACAAAGAATCAATTAAAAAGCTAGTGGAGATAATCTAATTGTATGCAGAGTAAAGAGAACAGAAAAAAGGAAAAATGAAAAACCTCCAATATTTGTCTATATTTCTGAGATAAGGTAGTGTAATTATTTACATTATTTATTGTTCAGATTGTTGTCCTCATCTTTATTGCTATTTTCATGATGTTTCAGCCATTGTACACTCCAGTCTTCAGGTGATTGGGATTTCAAACTGAACCCTTTATTTCATCCACCAGGATAGATTGCTCTAGTTCCACATGCCATGCCTCTTTCCGGATGTCCCAGTTATCTCCCTTATTAAAAAATGTATTTCAAATGTGAATAAAAATGTTAAATATAATAAAAATTAGTTAACATAAAAAATGCATTGTGAACTTGGTGATTATTTTTTTCTTTTTAAATTCAGAAATGTGAGCTACACTCCTCCCAGAGAAATCAAATGAATAGTAAGCAAACACTACAGGTATTACTCAGAGGACATTGACCTACAAGAAGTATATGTATATAGCAGTTACAATGATTGATTGATTTGGTCTAGTTTTTGTTTTAATTGAGTTCACTTAAGAAAGGCAGTAAAGCCACTAAGACAAGGGGTTACTGGGAATGGAAGAATTAGAAACAGAAATATTACTAAAGAGCAAGAACAAAAGAGTAATCAGGAGGACAATAGGTAGCAATTGACACTGCATTTAAATTTTTGAAGATTAAAATTGGCTAGAAAGCATGGAGCCATAAGGGAGTTCCACAAGAAAAGAAACTATTAGCATAGAATTTACAGTTATATCTAGCCAACTCAACTGTAAATTGATGAGACCTTGTAACTAGTCTAGTACTGCATTTAAATTCAAAAAGTTTAGGTACCATAGCAAAGAGCTCATCCTGAACAATTAAAGTAAGGCACTTTATGGGTTATAAATGCCAAAACATTTTGGCTTGTAAAAGAATTTTTTTTGTGAGTGAATATTGCATTCATTAACAACTTTAATGATTTTTCCAGATAAAAGTCCTATTTAACCCATATTTAGGGGAGGTAGCAGTGTGACAAAAGACAAAATAGGGATAAATAAATCAAAATTAAGGGAGAGGGGTCTTAGAAAAATTTAATGCATTAAGAAAAAATTCGTACTATTAAAACAAAAAAAAAAAAAAAAGATGAAGTGAACCTTAAATAAAATTCTGTACAATATTCCTTCAATTAAAAAAAAGAGAAAAAGAAAGTAATATTAGAATTTATTTTAATTTAAGTTTTTTTAGACTAATTTTTATTTTATTTTTAATTTTAAATAAAATAAAAATTTGTCTAAAAAAAACTTTCAGTTTAAAAAAATTGAAGAATATTCTTTTTAAAACTAATTTTAAGGATCGATAAGTAATGCAATAGCAATACTAATAAAATTACAAATCATGTAAAAAAAAGAATTACTTTGGTGGTATCAGACACTTAATATGCATTTTCTAAACTCACACACAAGTAAATAGAAAAATAAAAATAAGTCCCATGCTGAATTGATTGATCTTTTATTTAAAAAAAAAAAAAAAAGCGAAAGAAAAGTTGTGGGCGAACCGACGAATTTGAACATAAAAATTTCTCAGAAACAATGATAAACACTCGTTAAAAAGTTATCTATTAAGAAAAATAAAAAGGCGAGAATTAAATTAAATATAAAATAGCGAAAATTTTCTCCAAAGAAAAAGTATTAATTGACAAATAACCTTCGTCCATATGGTACCCCACGTACCGGTGTATCATAGACCAACGAAACAAGTGTACAGATTTACAACAACAGGTGGAATCAGCAGAAAAAGCCTAACTGTATTTAACAACATAAGTGGGGAAGACCACAGACTAGTCACTAGACAAATTAAAATTTAAAAAATATATATTTGTATTTAAAAAATAAATAATGCAACGTGTACCTTTTTCTAGTTTAGGAGGAGAGTGAGAGGAAAAATACACGCGTTAACTTTTTTTTTTTTTTAAAGAAATTGACACGTTTTCACAGACAACCCACCACTACTCTTTCAGTTGATATAGACTTTGACACATTCAAGATGCAACTGAATTTGAACTTCTTTTTCTCACAGAAAGTTTGATTATTAATTTTAAATTTTAAAACGATGATCAATCTGATCATTAATAATAAATAAAAACTAACAATGTCATTCAATCAATTGAATTACAAAACTAGATTTTTATTGAGCCGATGTAGGAGTCTCGATTAAGAAATTTTAGTTTCAATACATTCACACACGATATTCCAATTTAATGAAATTGGAGTCAAATCGAGTGAAACAAAAGAGCAGACACATGAAATAATTCACAAAGTTAGTTGAACTGATGCCGGTGCGAAAGTCAAGCCTAACCTCGCCATAAGGCCACTTGTTTAACTTCAAACCTAGTGTTTGTTTTGTTATCATACGGCTTAATTTGAAACAAAATAAAGTGCCTCTAATTGACAATGAAACTCATTTCTCGACTAAAATGATATAGGTCATAAAGAAAAAAAATCCATAATAATTTCAAACTTATTCTTCAAAAATAGAAAATGTTGTTTGTCCACCTGGTGTACTGCAGATTCAAAGAAGAATCAAAATCAAAAACAATTAAAGGCGTAGCCTGCTTTCTTGGCAAAGATTGATTAAAAATTAAAATTTTACAACATTCTTCTGTTAGTCTTCTTGATTATTAGGACAGGCAAGAGAAGCACTATGTTTACAATTTTTAAAAAACGGATGTTAAATTAGTACTGTACATTAAATTTTCACTTGAAATGAAATTTCGCTTAAAAGTAAAACTTGGAGTTGGAGACCATACGTGTTACTGTTAGGATTACTGATTAATTAATTTTATTGACAAATGATTTGTTAAACAAACCAAATAATTATTAGTTAAACTGAAAATTTAGTTTAAATGTCATAAAATAACAATCTTTCTTTTACTGTTAGTGTTAACAGTTATTTAAAAACAGTATTAAGGTCAAGAGTCCCAAAGTGAGACAAAAAAAAAAAAAAAAAAAGAAAGTTATTCAGACAAAAAAAAAAACCAACAAAAAAACCTTGGTATTAAAAAAGTGCTAAATTTAAACTGCTGATGTGTAAAAACTAAAAAGCAAAAACTACAAAAGATTTAAGTTTGTTAAAATCCTACGGTACCTTACGTAAGTTACATAAAATTTTATAACTTGTAATTATTGACAAAAAATATCTGCAATTAAAAAAGTATGTAAAAATTGGAACTAACATCTAGAATTTTTTTCACTTGAAAAATTGGAGTTCAGTAAAACAGATGGTGAATAAAAACAGAAAAAAAGAACTATAATTTTGATTTATTTTACTAAAAAGTGAATAGAGACCGTACAGTACGTCGTTTTAAAACATGTTAAATTAGAAAAACTTTAAAATTAATGCAGAATTAAACGTAATAATTTTTTTATTTCAAACTTCATTAAAAAAGAAAAAGAAACTTCTATACAAGAGCCTCCCCCTTTCTCACAAATCAGTATAAAAGCTAGGACTTGTATTTTCTTGACAATTTCGTTCAGCCTAAAAAGTAGTGACATTTACGCGGATTCACAAACATTTAAAAAAAAATAAATTTTGGCATACTTTCCCTTGATATTTAAACACTGCAATCAGATACAATACACACGTGCATATATAAATAAATATTTATAAATAAATTAGTATGATCATGGTAGTTCGAAGAATCAATTTGTAAGGTAAAATGGGATATTGCTTTTTTTACGCGAAACCGGTTTAAAAGAGCAGGGTATCAAGACTTGGAGGAGGCAGGTACAGATTTGTTGAGTGAATCTAACTAAAATTTACATATTAATAATCATTTGATCTTTGACTTTCATTGAGATGTCATCATCACAAACAATAAGAACTGAAATTTAAGAGCAAAGTATTTTGTTTGATCAAGCTATCACCCAACAATAAAAACAATAGTGCTCTCATTATTACTTAGTATTCATAACTAAAATGATTATGTCAGTCAGGAAAACTACAGTAATCAAGTTACTTAGTATTCGTACCTAAAATGATTATTTTATGTCAGACAGGAAAACTACAGTATGAGTAAATATCATATCAGGTTTAAATCGAAGTGTTTAGTTCGATTGATAGAAATGTTAAAGGAAAGTCAACAATAAATAAAACAAGAAAGATGACAATTATCCAAATCCCGAAATCAGGTACCAGATGGAATCAATTTAAGTTAAACATAAGTTAAGATTTTATGGTTAACTAGTCACAAAAAAATTTTTTTAAAAATCAAATCTCACTCAGGACATCAAATCAGAATAATTAAAGTACAAACAATGCTTGTTATAAAAAAAAAAAAAAAAAAAAAAAAAATCACTATTATTTTTTTCCTAAATGAAAATGTTAAAATAAAAACATTTAGTAGGGTTTAAAAAAGTATTGATTTTAAAAATAAGTGTGATTAAGAAATAAACAAATGGGTCGGCTGTGTGAAAGGAATTTAGAAAAGTGAAAAGTGTATACGTGTCTTTAAAAAGAAGAGAAAAAAAAGCTCAATGAGGAACAGTTGACAACGGGGACTAAAACTACATTCCTCACAATTTTTAGGAGAAAGATGTATTTAAAAAGCAAAAAAAATAAAATAAAATGAAGTTTTCTTCAGGTCTTATATATCAACATGTCTAAACTTTTCAAAAAAGAAGAAAAAAATAAACAAACTAAAGCTGATGTGCTTTACACGTAGTTTAAACATTTGAAGATTTGAAAGTGCCTTAGGACAGCACAAAACCATTATTTGTATAAAGAATAACATCATCAGCACTTTAGCTTTAGGAGTAGAGAGGAAGCTCTATTGAGAGAAATGTAGACGTGTCTCGAGGCATACAATAGAAAATGTCTGTAACAGTTTTTTTAAATGTTGGGATATCTATTTTAATGTTTTTTTTCTTTACATTTTTTACCTTTACATAAATTAACCCTATTAAAGAAAAGGAGGTATTGATATGATCAAAACACAATTCGATTGAAAGTTAACAAGTCATGTATTTCTGTGGGTAGGGTATTAAACTGGACTGGAGTATTTACTTTTTAAAACAGATATTTAGAAATAATAATGCTATTTTTCGAGTTAATTCAATATTAATAACTGAACTTGTTTCACTCTTTTTAAAGAAGTAGATATTTGTTATCATACTGAAGAAAAGTTACTTAAATCAATAAATTTAATAAGATTCAATTAAATTACTTAGACAAGGTAACGAAGATAAAGCATTTTGTAACGTTTTTTTTTTATTCTACTTCAACTGATTAGTTAGAGACACATTTCACAGAGATCGATCTTTCAAAGCTGATAGTCAATTTGGGTTGTTTACTCGTAAAATAGAAACCAAAACAAAATTTAAAACACAACAACCGGCTTTTTTTCAAGTTTACCTGAAACATGAGTCCTACTATAAACACCATGGCAACACAGGACACTATGTCAGCATGGTTCTGAATCAAATATTCATGGCTTAACACTGGTGGGTTCTTGGTTCGCTGTCTTCGTACCCCCATTTTTTAAAAATTGACAGATGAAGAGTTGTGAAAAAATAATTCCGCCTTTCCTACTTCTTGTATTTAAAAGTCCGGTCCTTTCTTGTCAACGTGTAAGAAAACCAAAGGAGAGATCTTTTTTTTTTTCTTTTTGGTTTGGTCGATCGACAGTAGTTGGATTTTTGGTCTCTGTTCTTTATCTTTACTTTGGGCCTTTTGACGAATATCTCTTTTTTTTTCTTTTTAGGATTTTATTTCCTAGAAAAGACACTTTTGCTTACTAAACTATTACAGTAAAAGAATAGCTACAAAGGCGATGTTTTTCGGTTGAGTGTTAATGTTTGTGGTAGGACTGAAAGTTAAGCAGTGACGGTGAGATGCCCAACACGAACACCGCCTTACTGATTGATTTATCTAAGAAGGTCTGTGTGCGTATAGAGAGAAAGCCTCCTGATATGGTGATGATGACAATGAGGAATAGCAATCAAAAATATGGTTTATATAGTGAGGGGGAAAACTATTAAAAGTTGAGAGAGAAGGAGAGATTAATGGGAATAGTGGGAGTAAAGATTTGTATTGAAGTAGGGGAAATGTGTTCCTGTGTCGTGTGTATGTATAAGAAGTTAAGTATTAATTAGTATGTGTGTAGTGTGCCTCTATGTAAGCGTCCGTTTTATTTGTGAGTTTATTTAAACGTGTACATGAATATACAATTGTGAATGTATGTTACTCTTCTTCCCTGTATAGATTTTTTTGTGTGTGCATACATACATTTAATTTAAGAGTGTTTTTTTTTTAATGTGCCGTGTACATGTTATTTTCTATGTACATGCATGTGTGTATGTGTGTCTAAGAGTTGTATCACCAATTTCATGACAAAAATACACAAAGTTACAGTGTAATGATCTGAGTGTCAGTTGAGTACTAAATGGAATAAATTATTTTTTATTTAAAAAATATACATATATTTAAAAAGGAAACTTTACATAAACTTTGGAGATTAGATGAAATATTCAAGAAATAACAAAAAATAAATAAAGCCCCCCAAGAGAGGAAGGTGGAGGAATTATTTAAAAAAGTAATCACTTTTAGAGAAAGAGGGAAATGAGAAAAGAGGAAGAAAAATAACAGAGGGAGTATTTTCTTCCTTTGTACTGGGAAAATACCGGAAGTTGATGAATGTACGCATGCGCACCACCAAGAATTAAAGCGGAAGCGATGACGTTGCAGTAAGTCTACGTCTGATTGGTCAGTTAATACCAACTCATCGCGGGAGACGTGAATTTTGTTCTGCTGCAAACATTAGAAAAAGCCATGTGTCTTTAAGTTTGTGGTATGGCTCATTTGTCTAAAGATTTCTTTCGTTCTTCTCCAGACTAAGTAACTAATTGAAACAGATTGTATTTGATCTATACTTTTTCAAATTCAGAAGATTTGAGTGCACTGAGAATTTCTTTTATTGTTAGAAATATGAAATCTTTCATAGAAATAAAATATTTGACCCAAGCAGAATAATCTCTTTGTCCAAGTGAGCATATTATATTTAAAATTAAAACGACACTGTCATGCTATGAGGGCATTACATCAAAATGTTTTCAAAGGAATCCATCAAGGCAAGGATTAGAGTGGCTTACAAAGAAGATGAGGATTGGAGAAGCTTAATAGATTTCCTGAGAATTATAAAACCAACAGATGAGTGAAACAAGGGTGATGAGAGAAATTTCAAGTCAGTCACAGATTTTCTAAAAGTAATGGAGATTCATATGGAATGTTTTGCCAGATCAATCGAAGTCAGCCCTTTTCAGCAGTTAAAGAATTTTGAAAGATTCTAGTATTGATAATTCTAAAAAATCCATCTGTAAACACCTGAACTTTTTATTATATATGATAAAATATGTTTGTCATTAATCAGAAGCTGTCAACTGCCAAATGAATAAGA
>OZ010580.1:14399782-14492282 GCA_963932145.1 Acanthosepion lycidas | reverse complement strand
TATTTGTTTTATTTTATTTTATTTATGATATTTATAATTATTATTATTATCTTATATTTTTATTTATTAATAATAATGTCCCTACACTGATTACTAAAAGAAGTCTAATCACTGATTTATAAAATGTATTCCAAGATATATTTCCTTATTAAGACTTCGCAAACTGGTAGATGTAATTTTACATTGTTTAAAAAATAGTGTTGTCTACTCAGACTCCACTCACTATAATGTTTAAAATAAGAAGAAATAATGTTGAATTATAAATAATATCCAATAATTCCTTAGAATTACCTTGTTTACATTTTGGATGCAAAAATAAAAATTAATAGTTATAGGCTCTGAGGGATCCCAACAAGAGATAAGCATTTCTTAAATAAATTGAAACTTGCTTGGCAGAAAAGTTTTCCATGGCTGAGCAGCCTAAAGCACACTGCAGCTTCTCTTATAAGGATGATACAGGTTTGAACACAGCAAGAAGGCATATTTTCTTTATTGTAAGCACAAGACATAGATTTACATTATTTACAAACAGGGATGTCTACTCAAACATATGCATCCACTAAGCATAATGTTTAATAAGAAATATATATATTTTTTTAATATTTTCCATAATGCAATTTTCAAAAAGTAGTAGAAAATACAATCATGAAAGTGAAGGATCTTTTCACACATGATTTGAAATTGGAGTCATTCTTCTCCTGTTTGGGCATGTCTTAAGTCATGTTGCTTGTTCAGCATTGAAAAAAAGAAAGAATCTTTTATCTTTTTTTTGTTTAAGAAATAAATTTGGTGGGGGATTAACACCATGTCAAATGGTCATAAAGTTAAACAAAAGTTCTGATATGGAAGAAATGCATTAATACTGGAACAATTCAAAAAGCTATCATTGTATAGAGATAACCGTGTAGATAATCCAGAAAGCTCTACTTAAGATTTACTAGTAAGCATAAACGAACAAAACTAATAACCAACAATTCTTTTTTTTAATTCATTTCATTCTTCTAACTTCATTACTTTTGTCTTTGAAATAACCCATTGTAAAGAAAATATAAAATGCTGTAAAGTTTAAAGCCAGATATACAGTATACAACAGAGTTAGATGAAAGCAAATATGAGTGTTGAAAAGTTCTCAATCTGACCCACTTAAACAGAATTTTTTTAATCCTTTCTTGTTCAAGCCAAGAACTTTGCAGCAACTCTTCATATATTAGCATTTTAAGACTTGCTAAAATTTATTTAAAATAATGTATATTTAGGCAGCAAATTCTTTATGCAGGTATTGTTGACTGTAACAGACAAAGAATGACGGTTACATTTTTTAATCAACATTTTTCGGTGTTGATCCAAACACTTTACATTAGCTGGAAATCCATGAATAAACAGTCCATCAATGAATTGATAGAAACAGTAAATCCTAATACTTTTAACTATTCCATCAATCATAAGGGTGGATGCTTCAAAAGATGTAAGTTGTTTGGCTGTTTTAGTCTATTGAAAAGTATTTTATGAATTAATTGGTTTAGATTTGAAATTACAGTCTGTCATTTATATAATGTAATATCATGTGGTTGACATGCAGTTTAGATTATAAATCTATGTCAGATCTTGATAGACAATGCAACAATTTTTTATCACTCAAATAATAAAATTATTATAATACAAATCAAGGAAACTAACAATATTAATAGAAGTACACCATCTCTAAACAAGATTTGCTTTAACAATGGCACTCATGTTCTCAAATGTTTATAATTTTAACTGTATTACATAAACAGCGCATTGTAATTTCAAATATTAACCAATTAACTCATAAAATATTTTTCAATAGACTAAAACAAAAATCGTTAACTAACATTTTTCTATGCCTCTGATAGAACAGTTGAGACTACTTGGACTCACTCTTTCTACCAGTTCAGTTATGGACTGTTCATTCATGGATTTCCATCTAATATAAAGTGTTTGGTTTGAAACTTAGAAAAGCTGATTAAAAAATGTAACTGTCATTCTTCAAATATTATATTCAGCAATACCTGCCTAATATTATACACCATGCATAGCTGAAAGAGTAACAGACAAAAACAAAAAAATACTGCTGGTGAGGCAGAAAGAATAGGAGACAAGCTATGTTAAAATAAAATTATCTGTATTGCCAGTATAATGAATGAAGGTGGAACATCTCTTTTGTGGGTAAGGGAAGCAACCTGGAGGATGGGGGAATTGGTTGTGTACAGGCCTAGCATTGAAGCTTGTGTCAAGTCAATTGACCAATGGTGTACTGGTGAACTCTATGACTACCTGCCTACCACCTTGAGTATCATGAGTGAGTCTTTTTAAGTAATCATGGTGGATACATGACTCAGTGTTTTTTGTCATATTTTTGAAGAATTTGTTTTGCAAGATGAATAAAATGCTCAGAGCCCTTTCACAGTGAGCAACTTTCTTTTATTTCTAATTTTGCTTTTGTAGCATTCACATCCAGACAACAGGTTTTGATGTGGAGTGAATCAGAAAAAAAGATCTAATTTGAAGCAGAGTATAACAATAATAGACAATAATATTAATCAATAAAGCATGCATTTATGATATAGCAATAACAAATAACTGCAGTAAAAATTTGTTGCACAAAGATAACCAGTGTATGTATATATATATATATATATATATATATATATATATATATATATAGGCATACACACATACACATTCAACTTAAGCTGAAAAAGTAGAAGGATCTGAGAGAGCAATGCATAAGAAATGACTAAACAACCAATATATTTCCTATTGAAGTTGGAGGCTGAGATTTTATTGCCAAATCAACTTTGACATATCTGACTAGATTTAGATTGTTAACAACAGCAAAGAGAATATTCATTAAGAAGTTCAAAAAATATACAGAGGGTGTATCTGCATCAATCTGGTATTCCCAAACTGTGAAAGAAAACCAACAATACCTGCAATTATCACAAAGTACTGATAGGAGACCCTAGGTTAATGATAATGGTGCTTTTGTCTCCAAACCATGCCTGATCCTAGAGTGATATAGTTGTATGAATTTATATATATTGTGGGACTGCTGGCTTGTCTCCCTATCAGTAATACTCCATACATAGTAGTTCAAAGGATTCTAATTAGGAGACCTCAGCTGTCACATGTTGGGGTTGAGATGATTGTGAAAATTCTCAATCAGCCACTCCTGTGTCATATCAGCCATGTGAGAGAGCAGTACCCTAGTGGAACATGTATGACCACCACCTTGATCCAGGGCTTAACCACCATGTTTAGCACTTTGAGATAGGCAGTGACATTGAACTTAATAACCTGCAGGAAAAAAGTGAGGTGACATGATATGTCCCTTATTCATGACTTCCAAGGACCATCACAGACATGAATTTTCAAGTAGATCAGTATCAGAGCTGCTGCAAGTTGGTGGCTAGTATCATGAGTATTGCATGCCTTTTTATTTCCTGTAGCAGAAAAAAATGACTCCAGAATTCTATCACTCCAGAATGTATCTGACTCCTGCTATTTACTAGAATCAAATTAGACCCAAAATGGAGTATTACTGCTATATCTGGGCTGGAGCTGCTCAATCCTCACTTTCCAGTCTTGATAGCGATCAAAATCATTTATGCAATCCTTTGGAGAAAGAATTATTCTCCAATCTATAGCCTCTTCCCTAGAGAAGCAACATTGCAAGCTTATCACCTCCCTATTGCTATTTCCATGGCAAATGTTCAAATAAGCTTCATTCTTTAGTTCCACCAGTTTAAAAGAGCATGTCCTAGCTGTAACAGCTAGGACACATCATGCTACTTCCACAGAGTCTGTCCTCCTTCACTTCCTATAACCTCATTCATACCAGACAATTTATTCATCATAACCACTTTAATGGTGACCCTCTACCTTGAGTGGCTCTAATGGCTTGTACTGTGAACTTTAGTATAAAGAAAGCTGCCATGTTAACGCTCTTGATATGTATGAAAGAGAAATGATAATGTTAAAAGTTAGCATGCACCATATATCATTATATAGGGTCATTTTCTGTTTATGGTTTGCTAAAAATGTGTTTTCAAATATTTGACAGACTCTGTATCTATATCTATAATTCTCAAAATGTGTGTGTGTATGTATGCATGTGTGTTTCTTTGTGTGTGTGATCAGATGTTTATGCATTTCCACAGTTTTCATCAGATTTTGATGAAATTCTTTTTGTTTGATAGATAATTCTTCAGTACCGGTTTTGAATCCAAATTGTTGGTGACATTGGCTCTCCACTACTTCCTGTCTATTATAACTCTCAGCAACGTTTTACTATTTAATATCTGTTCTTGGATATATATCTTTCATAAAAACTTTAATGTAAAAATAAATTAAATTACAATAATATTATTTATTATTATACAGCTCCCTTTTCAGCCCCCCAGTCAAATTGTTAACCCCTCACCCATTTGCAGTTGCACCCAAATGTTGCAACTAATATTGATTTTTTGGTGAGCTGACTTTAAACTTAAACTATTCCAAGTGAACAGCAAAAATTCCCAGTAATGAAAGACCCAGTTGAAGATGGGTTATACTGCTAGTATACTGATAAATGCTTCAATAAAAATGACAGACAAGGATTTTTAAAAGATTTTAAAGTTTTCTTGTTTACATATTAGAAAGCTTATTCTTGGGTCCTATGATTATAGATATTGATTGTATGTAAAGATGAAGTTTAACTAAAACAATTGAAAAATATTTCTTATCTGTCATTTTTAATGAAACATGTATCAATGAAAAGCTACCTAAACACACACACAATATATATCAAGAGATATATAGATATACTAGCAGTATAACCTGTATTCAACAGTGTGTTTCAATACTGTGAATTTTGGCATTCAATTAGAGCAATTTAAATTTAAAGTCATCCCACCCAAAAGTCAATATTAATAACAACAATTGGATGCAACTGAAGCACATCCCCAAATGAGGAGTTAACAATTTGAATAGACTGTCATAATAATAATATACAATAATTTTTATTTATAATATAATTTTTTTTAGAATTTTAATAATCTTTTGGTTTAGATTTCATTTCTCAAAATTGAATGTACACTGTTTTTACAGAAATTAAATTTTGCATTTGATTTTTGTGCAAAGTGTAAAAAATCATCTTTTTTAAGTTTTCACCTTGAAGGTTATAATTTTTTGCAGCCAATTTGGACTCAAAACCAGCACCAAAGAATTATCTATCAAACAAAAAAAAATTCATCAAAATCAGATGAAAACTGTGGAAATGCATAAACAACATCCGATCACACACACACGCACATACATACATACATACATACATACATACACACACATATTTTGAGAATTATAGATAAGCTACTAACTAAATATATGTTGATTTTGAGTAATGCACTTGAGTCAAATGTATGGACTGCTGTTGTTATTTTATCAATCAGGACACTAACATCTAGTTTTCTCTGTTTCCATCAAATACTGCTTCAGAGGAGATAGTGAAAACCAGAACTTATGGTAAGTGATTTTTTCATGCTGATATTTGCAAAGTGTTTGCATGGTGCCTTTTAAATACCCACCAAACACATAGAGATATACATGTGTGCATTGATAAGTTTGTGTATGTATATATACCTATATTAATATATCCAGATATATTCTTCATAACCATGGGGGAAAATACTGAAAAGTTAAAACACAGGTAGACCACCTACACAAACACCAAAACATGACCAAATTCTAAACCAAACCTTTTTTCTCCTTTTATAGTTAATTTGATTTCTTTTGTTTTTTTCAACCTTTATATCTTTATTGTTCAATGAAAGAGAACACTCCTAAACCAAGAACTATATATCAGTGAATAATATATATGTCAGGTTAACTCCTCCTAATTTTCAAAACAGCTACTAGGGGACTCTCTCAGGACTATAAATATTCTGTGATATTTTTCTTGTTCTTTTCTGATCTTATTCGCTTATTTATCAATATGTAGCCTCTCGCGGAGAACACGTTGCCTTTGGGAAACACATGAACAATTCATACATACACTTATATATGCACTTTCACTCACTTTCACATACTTTGGACCAAAAGGGTTTTCACTTTCATTTGACACACACATCTTTGTCTTTGTCAGTTGTAACCCTTTATTGTTAATACATTATCATTTGTTTGTACATATATGTTGGTTCTTGTTTTTCTTTACATTTTTTTACATGGACACACATTTCTGAGTTCCCCATGTTTGTTGTGGGTATTTCAGGAAACAGTGTGTTATTCCCAATTTTCAAACACCATTTTTACTAATGCCTGAAACAAGATGGGAAACACATAACTGGCCTGCAACATATACTAAAAATACTCATGAAAATTTCCCAATTTTTCTATTCAAATTTTCTGATGAATCCTAATTCTTAAGTTAATGACTGAATAGGCTCCTTGCAAGTTCTATGACTATAAAATATCCATAGAAGTTCCCCTGTTGTATCATTAAATATTTGAGCTTAACAACTTTAACAAAATAACAACCATAGATATAAATGCAGATCATTATTTAAAGAAGTAAGCAGATACAAATGAAAAGATTTGAAATTGAAAAGTTTTTCCATTTTCCCTTAAACACATGAGAGTATTATCGATTCCTCTATCTTTTTCTTTCTTTCTTTTTCTCACTGAAATCAAACAGAATCTCTGATATATCTTTCTTCAAGATCAAAACAGAATAGTCCATTATTTACGCAATATTGGCAGGGCATAATGTAAGTGCTAACTAACCAACTAACTAAGGTGCTAAGGAGCAATCAGAATTATAATATGATACTACTTATTGTATGTGTGACTATATACCTATGTCAGTATACACACATACATTTGCTGGGGTCATGAAGAGACCAATAGTTTGATCTGATTTGTTGCAATTGAGTTCAAGTTCAAGTTATATGTATGCCAGTGTCTGTGTGTGTGAAGCACATACCAATGAAATGTGTGTGACTGCTGACTGGTTGGGTGTGATAACAGTGATTTCAAAACACAGTGAACAAAGACAAGGGGATCTAGAACTTACTTTTGTCATGGCTTTCTATGTAGAAAGATTATCACTAACTGATATGTTGTCATGGTAACATGTGACAAAGCTAGGTCTTGTTTACTGACCAATCCTTTTCACTGATCTGTTCTGACTGTCTCATTTCAGATCTCCATTCTGACTGTTCTGTTTCAGATCTGTCTGTTGAATGTCCTGTTTCAGATTTGGTTGCTGTTTTTATAGCTTATGGCAAGTTGGTGATCAGTTCACAAAATCTATCTGATTTTTGTCTGGAACTTGCTCCATGACCCAAGCAATGACCTATTTCCAGATCATTTGGAGCTCAACCATGTGTTTCTCGTAGAGACAACCTCATGAGACTTGTGATATCCAGTCAGGTTCCAGAAATCAATTATTTAATTTCGGAGTCATGTGTTGTACAGAATTATAAATTTTTTTTGTATCTACTGATTTTAATAGGATTTATTTGCAGTTGTCTCTTGCTTGTTTTGTGATTCATTTATTGACTGTAAAATATAGGAGTTTATCTTATATACAAAGTACAGGGTGTGTGTTTGTGCATGTGTGTCTGGGCAACCCCTCTGATCCCACTGGTCTGACTTCAATGATTCATAGCTCATTCAAAAGCCCTAGAAAAGTTAGGCAGAGGGAATGATTTTTGTTGAGTTCAGATTTAAGGTTGCCAGATTATGCAAGGTTAAAAATATATATTAACATATTATACTAGACATTATCATTGCTTTCATGGTTCAAGTGGAATAACTCTTATTTTTATTTTGTATCTAAAATTGCAGTGCATGTTTTATTAAAAACTAGCTTAAAAGCCACCCTATTGGGTGGCATTTAAGCTAGCTCCTGTGGAGGACTCTTGGTTTGGCCATCATCACAATAGCTAGGGAGTAGATGTGATAGGCATCAATAAACTACAGAAGAACTCAAAATTGATTGTTGCATTTAAGAATTAATGTTTAGCTTACCTTTTAAAAGTTCAATGATAATTCTTCTGCTGCTACTTAATTTAAAGAAGATTTGATGTATGTAAATCCTTATTTTCTGTACAAACAATTATTTTTATTTCATGGGTGACAGAATAGGGGACAATTTATAAGATAAAATTAATATAGTGTAAAGATGGGAAAATAGAAATTAGATTTAGTTATACAGTAAACAGTTGAAAAGTTAGAGAAACATAATAGCTAATTATGTAAAACATATATTAATGAATCTATATAAATAAATGCAAAATTTGAGAACAATTGTCCAACAAATTCTGGGGGTAAAAAGTCCCAACTCTACTTTATAGTAATTTATACGGTGTTTACTCATTCCCTCACAAGAATGGGATGTGACACAAATTCTTTTTGATGTGGGGACCTGAGCGTGTATACTTGGCCAGGGACAAAAATTCCCCACAGCCCCCGCAACCATCGGTTGCGCTGGCCTCGGTGTGTGCACCGATCCCTCCCTCTTGTGCAATGGGAGGGCATGTCTGTGGGCAGCTGTTCCCCAGGGTTGGGCACCTCTTCAGTATAATTTTCTCAGTTGCCCCTCTGTCTTTTGACAGAGAAGCCCCTGAGCGCACTCTGCCCAAGGACAGAGACGCAACTGAGAGATGATAAATAATACATACAAATTACTTAGAGTAATTTATACACGGTGTTTACTCATTCCCTCACGAGAATGAGATATGACACAAGGTCTTTTTAATATGCGGACTCAAGCATGTACACTCGGGCAGGGACAAAAATTCCCCAGAGCCCCCACAAACATTGGTTGCGCTGGCCTCAGTGCGTACATCAATCCTTCTCTCTAGTGCAATGAGAAGGTGTGACCTCGTGCAGCTGTTCCCTAGGACTGGGCACCTCTCAGTATAATTTTCTCAGTTGCCCCTCTGTCCTTTGACAGAAACCCTTGAGCGCACTCTGACGCAACTGAGAGATGATAAATAAAGAGTATATATTACTTATAGTAATTTATACACGGTGTTTACCCATTCCCCCACAAGAATGAGATGTGACACAAGGTCGGATTAATGTGGGGACCCGAGCGTGTGTAACCGGGCAGGGTAAAAAATTCCCCTTAGCCCCCACAACCGACGGTTGCACTGGCCTCGGTGTGAGCACTGATCCCTCCCTCTTGTGCAATGTGCGGGCATGGCCTCGGGCAGCTGTTCCCTAGGGCTGGGCACCTCTCAGTATAATTTTCTCAATTGCCCCTCTGCCCTTTGACAGAGAAGCCCCTAAGCACACTCTGTCCAAGGACAGAGACCAAACTGAAAGATGATAAATAAAGAGTATAAATTACTTAGAATAATTTACATGGTGTTTACTCATTCCCCATGAGAATGAGATGTGACACAAGGTCGGATTAATGTGGGGCATTCACCCAGACAAGGAACAAAAATTTCCCAAGTCCCTGCAACCTTTGTTGTGCTGGCCTCGGTGCATGTACCAATCCTTCTCTCTAGTGCAATGAGAAGGCACAGCCTCATGCAGCTGTTCCCCAGGGCCAGTCACCTCTCAGTATAATTTTCTCAGTTGCCCCTCTGTCCTTTGTCAGAGAAGCCCCTGAGTGCACTCCGTCCAAGGACAGAGACCAAACTGAGAAATGATAAGTAAAGAGTATAAATTACTTAGAGTAATTTACATGGTATTTACTTGACCCCTCCCCCACGAGGTCAGGTTGCGACAGAAGGTCAGATTAATATGGGGAGCCTGAGCGCGTGCACCCAGGCAAGAAACAAAAATTTCCCAAGCCCCTGCAACCGAAGTGATAGCAAGCAGGCAAAGTAGGTTGTATACTATATATTCTCTACAACTATATTATAAAATAATAAAAAATAATATACAAAAACATATGTGCTTATAAACACCTGTATATTATAATCAGACCCAATTTTGAATTGACCCCTTTTTCTTTTTTTATGATAAATTTAATTTTCTTGATTTTTTTCTTCAATATTCAAAATTTCAGAAGTACACATCAGCTCATTTTTCCCTTGTATATTTCTCATGTCATTTTAAAATAACTTTTAACAAATTTAATTCTCTTCATATTCATTAAAGTTAAAAATTAAAAATGAAATAAAATGAAATAAATTAAAATAAATACCAGTCAAAAGCCAAGGATGGAAAACTGAAAAAATTAAACAATTGAAAAATATTCAAAAAATTCAATTAGCAAACATGATTTCTGTTCAAAAAGTTCTCCAAAATGTTCCTTTAAATAAAGGGAATAATTAATAAAAATTAAAAGTAAACTATAAATTAAACAAAAGAAAAATGAAATAAAACAAAAACAGTTGTCTGGTAAGACTTTTAAAGTTAAAATAAGTTAAAATTAATCTTCATAAAATATAGGTAGGATTGAACTGCTTGATTTTAATGAAAGAAAATAGTTTAATAGATTTTTCCCATAATTTTTCCCTTTACAAAACATCCATGATTTTTCATTCATCACAAAAAAGGAATACACTTAAACGCATTTATAGTAGTATAGTAGCTATTTTGATGCTTTTTCAGGCTATTAATAGTGAGTTTAAACCTTGTTCAGTGCTCCAGAAATATTATTTTGGAGCAAAGTTTAACCCATCCAACATGTTCACAAATATGTTTCTGAAAAACTGATAAAAAGATATATATTCACATTCATAAAAAAACATTCATATCATACTGCCCTTCACAATTAGAACCACAAGAATAAATGCCATAGTATATAGAAGTGAATAAAAATAGAATTAAATTTTAATTCATGTATACATGCACAGATATAAATGTGCTCACATTATAATCAGAATATCAATACTTACACACAAATACATATATCAAAATAGAAACATTTAGATTCTCATTAATGTGCATAAACAAATTTTTAGATTTTTAGATTCTCATTAATGTGTATAAACAAATGTTCTTGTGTTTATACACATACCAGGGAAAAAACAAACTGGAGGTCATTAATTTTGAAAAAAAATTTTTTAACAAATTAAACTACAAAAAAATTAAATAATTCCCTTGCATTTGGTTATTTTCACAATGTACTTTGATACATAGGTCATGAAAAGCAACTAAGCCAATGTAAAAAGCAATTGGAATGAACAGCAGTTCCAGCTGTGTCTAACATTTTCATTTTATTGACATATTCTTTTCATATAGCAAAATACATCATGAAAACTATTAGGTGTAATGCTTATGTCACCATTGCTGTGGCTATAAATGAGCAGAATAGCAATCAAATCATTGACAAGTTACTTGTCTCAAAATGTAAAACAAATAAAAATAAAATATAGTAATATTATTAAAAGAATACTAATCTCAAGTGGCTTCATGCATGTTAAAATTTCAAAAGTTTGTGCTTTTTTTTTACTTAGAGATCAGGATTGTTTATATTTGCCTATCAATTGTATATTTTGCAATAATATGCAATGTAGTGGATGGTTATTTACTAAACTTAGCTTCATGTTTTACTGACCACAGCAGTAAGGCATTCATCAATAGTTGATCAATTAGTTAGTGAGTTATGTGCTATGTGTGACATACACTTAGACAATCATGTATCTTTCGATACACAACTGACAAGGCAGATTTTTTCTCCACAGTAGGTTGCCATTTCTTTCTGCAGTAGACCAGTTGCCATCCAAGACTATAGAACCCAGTCTGTCCTGCTGGGGGGAGAAAAGAGGATTCCCAAGGGTATTAGCACATAAGTGAATGTAAAGGATTCAACTGGAATTTGAACTCAGCTCTCTGATTCCTCAAATTAGCCTGTAAGATAAGCTTGCTATCCATAGGTGCCAACAATGCATTGCACTATTGTTCTTTCTATTTTTTGACATATTGAAAATATACATCCATGACCTGAAAGTCAGGAAGCTTGAGGCAGTGATGTGCAGAGGTTTGGTGATGTTTGGTGATGTCTGGGGCCAATTTTTTGATTGTATACTCCTAAGACTCAAGTAGTGGAGGGTGGCTATAGGGCCTGGTACTGAGTAATGTGAAAAAGGAAGACATTTTAATTATGTAAAAACAGATGATACATGAAATAAACATTTTATTCAAATTAAATCTAAACTAAATCTTTATTTCACTTTTTGATTGGATGGCTCCCGATATGGATGCCTGGGACTGTTGCACCCTCTGTCCCCTAGTGGCTTGGGGCTTTCAGCATCCCTCATACTTTTGCTGAAACTGTGAACTAACCAGAAGACTAAATCTGTACTCTTGGCTTCAGTCTGTGATAATGTTATTGAGCTGAAGGATAATAGATCTAAAAAATATTCATTTTATGAGAGAATCAAAAGAAAAAGAAAATACTATCAGGAATCTTTAAAACTTTTGACATTTAATTTAACCCCACCCTCACCTTTAACATCTAATTTAGCCCCCCCCCCCTTCTTTTAAAATCTGATTTAGCAACCCCATACACACATTTAGCATCTAGACCCACTTTTTATGGTGTCATGCTAGTTATACACACACACACATACATGAATAAATAAATGACAAAATGATAAAGGGAGTAATGTGTTATGATTCATTCAATTCTGTATATAAAAAAGAAAATACAACAAAACACAGCTACAAATTATGTCAGAATATTTAAAATTCTGATTCAAAGAGAAATTTATTAAGGCAAAAATGTATTGAAAGTGGACTAGTTTCAAAATATTCTATGGTAAATTTACATCCAGGATCATATAACATATCAGCTTACCTCAAAAAAGCACTATTCTATGTATTCTTGATAAAATACAAAGAATAATCTACAATGTTATTGGACCTGACTTTGCATTTTGGCTTCAGACACTTTCCCATCACTATAATATAGCTTCCCTGTACCTTTTCTATAAATATTTTTATGGTAATTGTTCTGATGCGTTTTCCTCTTTGGTACTTAGACTTTATTAATTTAAGTATACTACTAGATTTGCAGTAAGGTCTCATCATTTTCAGTATAAAAAGCTAGATGTAACTGTAAGTTCTATGCTAACAGTTTATTCTCTTGCACTTCTCGCTTGTGGAACTCTCTTCTTGCTTCTTGCTTCTTGCTTTCCAATCAACTTTGATCTTCAAAAATTTAAATTCAATATCAGTTGTTATCATCTGTCTTCTTAATTCCTGTTCCTGTATTATTCTCTCTCCTTCATAATGTTTTCTTTTTCTCATATGTTTTCACACTTAATAACCCCTTGTGTCTTTATGACTTGCTTAGGGTGAAATGATTAAAAAAAGGCTATTAATACAAAATGGGATAATTAAAAACAATGATAAAAGTAAAAATCAAAAAAGCTAAACAAAATGGCAAAGTTTAAAATTTAGATGTATTGGATAACAAAATTTTAAATTTTAAATTTAAATAATGAGTGCCTCTGTATCTTTAACATTTTGATATAAACCGTATACAGCATTTTTCTCTTTTTATATATACGATTGATTCCCCCAATAACAAAAAAACTATTTCTCTTCTGAATGAAATGTATCACAATATAGTTTCCTGTCTTGTCATTTATTTAGTCTATTATTCATATATATATTTTTATCACATATATATTTTTATCACATATTTTTAATTTGTATGTGTATATATATATATATATATATATATATATATATAGCATTCTTACATTTTTCTGTTTGGTGAGAGTAAGAATGTATGAATGCTGGAAAAACTAAATAAAAAATTAATTAAATTTTCCTTGTCTGTAATATTCAATGAAATATGTTTAAAAGAAAGGTTGCCGGCCAATATATATATATATTTGTGTATTTAGGCAGCAATCCTTCTTTCAAACACATTTCATTGAATACAACAAAGTGCTTTTATTTAGTTTTTTATACAATTTCTCATGTGATCCAATAATTTTTTTTCTTTTCAGATGATTATATAAAAACTGTCCGAATTTTTTTTTATCTGACCACTTTTGGCTATACATTTAGCCATTTTCAAGGATTAAATATTTTAACTGTTAAATAAGAAATAGTTTGTTGCATGTATGTTTTATAAAATGTTTTCATTTTTCAAAACACAGTCAAGATATTGTGTCCATGTTCATAGTTAATATTAAGTGTTGTTATTTTGTTTTTATTAATAAGGGTTCTATTATTTTTAGCTTTTTTTTGCATGTTATTATATTAGTTTTGTCAACAAGTATATGTATATATATATATATATATATATATATATATATATATATATATATATATATATATATATATAAGGTGTATTTAGGCAGCAAGAATTCTTTTAAACATTTCAAACAGGTTCAATAATAGTGACAAGCTCTGCCTATCCAATTATTTAGCAACTTTTTCAAATTTCCAAATTAGTTGCTTTATATAATTGATAAATTTACCAAAGTTCAATTTATAACCTTAAAATTGTCTTATAAGACCTAAATTGTGAAAAATGTAAATTTATTTGCACACAATGCTCAATGTAAAATATAAAATACAGAGCAATATGCAATATTAAAAAAAAATATTTTTTACTTAGCTTTTTTACTAAGGATTTTGTAGTTGCCTAATATTAAAAGAGTATATGAAACTGTAAGTCATGGATACAACAAAAGCTAAATAAAATCTACCTTTTTATATTGTGTGTATATATATATATATATATATATATATATATATATATATAAAAGATGTGCTTAAAAGTTCTTGGCCAAAAGCAATTATAACTGAATAGTGAGTTCAATCCTCATTACGTGTTCAATACTTTCAGCTTTGTGTTACACCTAATCTATGTTTAGAAAATCAAGGGCACCTCAATGTGGTGTACTGGTAACAAGCTTGTCTTGCCAGATCAATTAAGACCAAGTAATGAGTTCAATCATTACTAGGAGCTTCACATTTAAGGCCTTGTGCAACATGTATGCTTAAAAAATCATTGAGTTCGATACTTACTGAGTGCCCAATACTTTTGGCCTCGTGCCGCATCTAACATATGCTTAGAAGATCGCCATAAGTATGACTGTAGATCATTATTTAAAGAAGCAAGAGGGTACAAATGAAAAGACTAAAAAATTGATAAGATTTTTCCATTCCACTGAAGCAGACATTAAATGTATGAGAGTGTTATTGCTGTCTCTATCTTCTCTTTTGTTCTTTCTTTCTTATTATATAGGCTTTCTTTTTCTTTTTAAAACTAAACAGCATCACTGATATATCTTTTTCTTGTTTTACTTTGCAATGAAAATGGAATGGTCCATTATTTATTTATGGTAAAACACATGTTCTACCTAACTTACAAACTAATTGAGGAACTAGCAGAATTATATGATATTTGGGTGCCCCACTATGAAGCAATAGTTCACAAACTAGTTTTGCAAACCATTAGTGTCACAAAAGTGAATTGCATTTTCATTGGTTGTTTCTTATTTGTAGCTGAATGTTGTAATTGTTGATAATATTAACCATTCTTGTAATGTAAAACAATGGTGTATTTATTTTAAAATATTTTGTTTTCAGTTGTGAATAATTCAATATCTTTATAGATAAACCATAAAAGGAAAGGACATAAACTCTCTTTCACCCATATGATTATGTAATGACAAGACCTGTTTTGTTTCCCCTCTGGAAAGGCTTCTTGACCTAAAGCAAACAAAATTTTTTATTCAACCAAACTATGTGACACACACACTACAGCTAATAACATAAATACAATTTCTATTCTTTTCAGAACTATGATGTTATATATATATATATATATATATATATATATATGTATATATATATATATATACACACATACATAATATGCATACATACATACATATATACATATATATATATATATATATATATATATATATATATATATATATATATATATATATATTAATAATTGTACATATTATCCTTTATTGTTCACATGACTCATGAGTTTCATGCAAAACGTGATTTTCAGCTGCTGAGTATGGAGTGACCGTTACATAATTTGAATTTAAAAAATCTGTCTATGGGGGGAGTAGTAGTTTATCACATGGATTTATTAAGTTATCTTCTGATAACGTCTGTTTCCACCATATATCAGTATAGTTGATTGTGGTGTATATTGGCCTTGTGAAATGATTAAAGGAAAAATACAAAATAAAACTTTATATATTAAAATATTATAATACAGAAGGATAATGTGAAAGTTGAAGTTTCAAGAGTTGATGTGTAATAGTCTTGGTGTATACGATAGAAAGGGTAAGAATATGGGAAAAAAAAAATATATATATATATATATATATATATATATATATATATATCCTAATGTAGTAGTTGCTGCTTGACCATGTTGTGATGGAAGGTATGTTTGTTTTCAATGTAGCAAGGAATGGTTTAGCTCTGTAAGGTTACCAGCTAGTTGTGCTAATGTTGTATTTCATCTCTAGTCATTAAATCTTTCTGATGGGTTGGTAAAACTATATTTGCTTTGTTTGCCTGACAATTTTTATTTGTTTATTTTTGGATGGTGAAATTTTGGTCTACTATTTTTATTCATTTATTTCTCTATCACAACAAGTCCTATGACTGGATGTGGTCATAGAGTTGCTGCACATCTGAGAATGTGACCATTTCCCTTTACATATCTGCTCTGAAAGCCCCAAAGGTATTTATTCATGCATAACATGTCTTAGACAAGTAGATCTGTTGAAGCTTGTTCCTCTCTAGATCAAACCACAATCAATGTCTTCCAACTTGAGGGCTTGCCTTGGTCAGAAGCATGTAGTTGTTGTTTCCATCAGGAGAGCCTTTCACCCTAGCCATTGACTTTAGTGTGGGTAGCTCTTTGCCCAGCAATGCCACATCATCATTGCACTGGCTGCATACAAAGCTATAGAGCCCAGTCTACTCCATTGTGCTAGATGGTTTTTGACCCTACTAGACAGTTTATCCACTTTGAAGGTCTTGATCTTAATCTTGATGAGTGTCTAGCTACCCTCCTCATAGCTACCCTCCCTCTAAATATATAGATGGAATTTAAAAGGTTGTGTGTAAAAGGTTGTGTATATGATAGGTGTGTGTGTGTGTTCAAATGTAAACAACTAATGTAGAAGCAAATAAAAATGGGTTTTTACTACAGATCATTTATTCATTTTTTTCATAGTGGAAACTGTAGGGAAACAAAATTCTGAATGTCTTTTGGATATGTTAATTTTCTTTTTCTGGTCCAGAACTTAGGGTAAGTAAGGATAAGCATCATTAGAATGGTCAAGCTTAAGTTGGCTTTGCACTGATTTGGAGCACTCCAAAACTTGTCTTACTTCATCGGTGAATGTTTAAGCATGGTTATAATGTGCAAGCTCAAGTCAATTTCCTTCATAGGTAGAAGTTGTGGAAGACACATGTAAATGCCATAAAGAGTGTTTGGTTGACAGTGGACCAGGGAAACAAATGTGACCCAGCAGGGACATCTTTTCCGTGTTCTGCTACATCTTGGTGCAAGAAGGGGAAAGAGGAAGAGAAGGAAATGTTTTCCATTTTATAGACCTAAACAATGCCACCTAACAGTGTTTGATGGAGCCAAATGGAATAATAAAATTTCCACTTCTTTTATTACTAGCATCATTTCTTTTACTTTTTATTATTCATTATTATTATTATTCTATTTATTAATTTCATTTAATTTTCCCCCATATATAAAATCAACCATTTGTTGGATTCATTTTATTATAAAAGTTTCCAACCATATGTTGTTACAGTTTGTAATTGATCTTTCCATAACATTTCTATGGAAACAAGATTGCAGATAGATATTTTTGGCAAGTTTCTACTTCTTAAATTAGTAGGAAAATAGAACCTTTTCTTCCTTTATTCAAAAGAAATTTGGTTGATATATGAATGAATAATAATCTGACTTTATCACTTGCCACTCACTCGACTCCAGACAGGTCTTGTGATCTGATAATCTAGAAGTTCCTCTACAGATATATCTTACATATGAATTTTTACCAGCACCAAATAACCAGCAACAACCTACTTTGTGAAAGTCTTCTCAAATGAAGACTTCTAGGCTTTGTGAGCATCTGAAGAAAATGCATTCTGATAGAGAAGACAAAAACATATTTTCAAACCCTTTGAGAAAACTTTCTGAAAAGGAAAACTATTGAAAATTTGTTTGCTTGCATTTCACAACAATCCATTGATAGTCTGTATGTATCATACATTTTATTGCTGATTGCCAAATGGTAAGCCTTATAAAATTGGAGAAGAGTTTATTCTGCCAGCAATAAGAGAAGTTGTGTACACAGTTTTACACAAATCACCCAAACAAATTATTAAGGCTATTCCTCTTAGTGACAACTTTGTTCAAAGAAGAGTGAATGAAATGGCTGAAAATATTGGGGAAACATTATGTAATATACTAAGGAATACAGAATTTAGCTTGCAATTGGATGACTTTACTCTTTACTTTTTGCTTATGTTCATTTCTTAAAAGATGAATGAATAGTTCAAGAGTTGTTATTTGCAAGACAACTAGAAACAGATACAAAAATTAGTATTTGATGATGTTGAAAAAAGCTGTGCTTGGTATGTTTACAGTACATTGTATAAGATTTGAGAACCACTGCTTTAAGGTGATAAATGTAAATTAATTTGATTTAGGTAATAAATTTGTTTTGGGGCTGAAAGGATTTTGGTGGAGGTATTATTGATAGTAATAGAATAAGATGATAAAATAACAAAAGGAATATAGAAATTTATTGCCATGAAACTGCAAAATAAAAGAGTAATTAGCAAGGATTATTTGTGTTTAAAGTTCTTGTTAGGTGATTGTATGAAAAAAATATTCTTGCAGCAGCTGTATGAAGCCTAAACATTCCTAAAACCAGAAGAAGATTGCATTTTTAGAATAATGACAAGAAAAAAAGAAGAAAAATGAAACACAAGAAAAGTAAATGATATTTAATTATAAATTAGACAGCATTATGATAAATCTGTTCAATGTTGTGATATTGTACATTGTGTTTTACTAATAAATTTCATTTAATGTCAGTTTGTCATTTTGAAGTTGTTTACCTTCTGCCTTGGATTAATTGCTTTCATTATTGTCAATATAACTTAATGCAATATCTGCAACCTTTATAGTCCATTAATTCAGGTGTTTTTTGTCATTAACTTTACTCTTATTTATTAAAAGTTACTTAAATGATTTTATACTCAGGTGAAAATTTTGATTTGTATACATTTTAAGAACAGAAAAAATTTAACCCTAAATTTTCAATAATTATTTGCATTCTTTCATTTAATATTCATATATCTTTATATTTGATTATCATACAAATTTACATTTTATATTTGTTGGTTGGTTGATTTTGTTTAATGGCATATCAACACCTCTATGGGTTATTTAATGCTGAAATCTAAACATTTTGCACATAATTTTATACTTTCAGGGTAAAGATATGTTTTTTAGATAAATAGCTTGTAGATCATTGTTGGCATTTTTTTTAATATCTTGCTGGTAATTTCACTACAAAAATGTATTGTTGATAATTTTTTATAAAAAATGTATTGCTGATAATTTTTTTATAAAAATATATTGTTGGTCATTTTGCTATAAAAATGTACTGTTGATTTTTGTTTGGGAGTTTTACTCATAGCTGGGATCCTAACAAGTGCTACCACCCCGGGTCAGAGTGGACATGGGAACAACAACAGTTAAGAGGTGGTTCCACATTCCTCAAAATCTCCAATCTCTTGATCAGAGGTCTTGCTGCCAGATGTAGTTTATCATCATACCCAGGATCATTTTGCATTTGCAAACACAAAATTGACGTCTATATTATTACGTGTATGGATAAAGAAAAACACTTAAAATGAAAGGAAAGTTTGTGGTACATATAAGTATTACAACTGGCAGTTTATCCCAAGTTATTTATAGTACTAGCTTAACACATTGTATAAAGTTTAATATTGTTTTTTGCAAATAAAAACAACTCATTTTTATTTCTAACCTCAAGCTAAGCATTCTAGCCAAAGAATTAATCAATTAGAGAATAAATGAAGCTTGATGATTGGATCTGGGAGAATAGATGCATAGAAATATTCATCCCTATATTTGTATGAAATAATCTGTAATATCTTTTGTATATCCTAATGTTTCAAAATAGAGTGAAATTATGTGTCAGTATGATTATCCATTTTATTTCTTATTCCTGAGACATAAGTAATTAAAGTGAAAATCAGTAATATTATTGAATCTTTAGAGTAAAAATAAATATTCAGGTAGAATATTGCAGTAATTAAAAATGGTTATTCTATCATTAATAATTATGGTAGCAGGAATATCCTTTTTTATTTTTCAATTCCACAAGAAGTTGATATTTTACCATCTTTTTTATGAGCTAGGTTAAAATTTTCATTTCTTAAATCTTTTAGTGATAATATTCCACTGTATCTGTCTATATTTCTGAGATGAGGTATTATGTACATTATTTACATTATTCAGACTATTGTCCTCATCTTTGTCGCCATATTTATTACGTTTCGGCCGTTGTACACTCTGGCCTTCTTCAGGTGGTTGGAATGTCAAACTGAACCCTTTATTTCACTCACTGGGGTACACTGTTCTAGTTCCACGTGCCATGTCTAATGGATGTCAGTTATCCGTTATCTCCTGTTAATTTCCCTCTGAAAGTTCTCCACTGCCTTAACCGGGTATTGAGCTCACACTCTTTGGGTCCTGTCACTGGATCTAACCAATGCCTTTATTCACTGTGCCATGTGTCCTTGAGGACAACCAACCACCTGAAGAAGGCCGGAGCATACAACGACCGAAACGTTGTAATAAATATGGCGACAAAGATGAGGACAATAGTCCGAATAATGTAAATAATGTACATAGTATTCCATGTTTAAAATAGTTCAAATTTTTTGCTTATGGTGGGATATGTTTGAGATGATCAAGTTTTTTTTTTCATGGTATAACTCTACTAATAGAAATATCAATCATTTTTAGAGTAAATAATCTGGGAGAATATGGTATATAAATTTCTATATATGAGAACAATGTCATTCATTTGCTTAGTAAATTATCTAGAATAAAATTTTCAAATATTTATCAATTCACATATCAACTCAACATTACATTTTTTTCTTTAACTTGTTGGTGGAGTTTACCTTTCTATTTTGTTATGTCCCTAAAATGTAGTAAAACTGTCTACATATATAATTTATATCCTGCTAAGGAATTTTGTCAAAGAAAGTTAAGATAAGGCAATAAAGTTTTAAAAAGCAAAATCAAAACAGCAGAACTTTACTTAGCATATATTAATATTAAAAATAAACTATTTTAAGTACAAACTAACCATTTACTTTTAACCATTATTTTAACTATGTTAAAAACAGTAAATATATGTTGAGAGAACCAGTATTCACTAATAGGATTTATTATTTATCTGTACCAATATTTTATTTGTTATTGTGTGATAATAATTTTCTCACTGTATTGTGTGTTGGTACAATATATTTCTAATTTTTGTAACTATCGTTATAAATAATCAAGAGTGGTCTCCCCTTGTTTTGTTACTCTCCTCTTTGAGGGAGCTATTTCTGTTTACTGGGACTATAGAAGGACACTATACATGAACCTTATATTCTCAGTTGAATAAAACTTTCTTAAAGCCTACACCTGTGTACTTTTGTCATTACAGCTATATATGTTGCATTAATAATATGCTTTCTTTTTTGAAGTCCAATGCACTTTTATTGTGGTATTTCATATTTACTTATTTTGGTGTTGCTATATGCTTTATTTCACCATCTTGGCTTCTTCAATACTTATAAGGCACAAAACTCATGAACATTAAAGAGTTCCTATTACATTTTTTTTTAGAATTGCTCATTATTATTGCTATGTTTTTAAGTAAGAAAAATAGTTTTTTAGGTTTAAAAATTTGAAAATATACTCCAGTGGAACCTTAGTTCACAAATTTAATTAATTCCTGAAGCCCATTTGTAACCCAAAATGTTTGTAAATCGAAACTATTTTTCCAATAGGAATCAATGTAAAATGGATTAATCCACTCCTGGTCCCAAGATGATTCCTTATTTAAACTTTAACAACAGTACTTTGTGCACAAGTTTATACATAAAATTAATGAAAATCATTAAATCTAAGAAAAAAAAAAACCCAATACTAAACAGATAAAATATAGATGAACACTTCAATTTTACCATACCTGTTATGTAGGAGAGTTGATGGTGTAAGTGGAAGGGCAAGGAAAGCGATGTTATTGTTTATAAGAATAGTATAGATCGTTGCTTTTGCCATGTGAAACTGAGTAGGAAGAGACAATATCATCATCATATTGGCAGTGTCATCAACAATTTTTTTTCTCTTAACTTTTCTTTTTCCTTTACCAGTATCATTGCTAGCTTTCTTTGGAGCCATGACTGATGACTAATGAAGAGAAAAAAAAGGCACAGTACAATAAAATTGGAAAGGGAAAAGCACCAGCACAACTTACAAAATGTATAGAACACGGCAGTTGAGCAAGAAATGATTCCATTCAGGTTAACTCAGTTCAGCTCGGTTTGGCAATGTTGTTTGAGAACCAAAATTTTGTTTGATAACTGAGGCATTTTCATCTTAAATATTCTGTTCAAAAACCAATT
This sequence comes from Acanthosepion lycidas, assembly GCA_963932145.1. NCBI lineage: Eukaryota > Metazoa > Mollusca > Cephalopoda > Sepiida > Sepiidae > Acanthosepion > Acanthosepion lycidas. The sequence continues at coordinate 14,469,623 of OZ010580.1, read as the reverse complement.
TGTTTGACATGTGAGATGTTCAAGAACCAAGGTTGCATTGTATATCAAAATAGATTTTTAGGTTTAAAAATTTGAAATATACTATATCATCAATGCTGGGAAATTAATTGAAATATATTTATGAATATGAGATGATAGAAATTTAGCCAAAAATATCCATTGCCATTTGAATCTATACTTGATCTCTGTGATTGCTTTATTACTGATTATTTGCTGATAAATCTTTGAAAGATTCATTTTAAAATATTGAAGATAAAATATCTTTGACATTTTATCCCCTTGTAAAGATTTATTTGCCTCACCCACAAAAACAAAATATGACACAAGGTCTCTTTTCAATATAGGCACCCTCTTTTCAAAAATTGTCCAGTTCCACCACATCAGGATGTGCATCTGATGAAACCTTTTTTTTTTTTTTGCAATGGGGAGATACTGCATTGGATTGCCCCAAGCCAAGCATCTATACTTAAAAGTATGATCCCTTAAAATATGATGTGTATGTGTTACATTAGTTGTCAGTGTCATCTCATCTTTAGAGATTTCTAAGCAAATGGAATTGTTTAATAGTCACCCAATTGGCACTAGTAAAATATAACTTTGCTTAACTTCAGAGCACAAATAAGGAGTTGGTGTTTCACTACACTTAAACAATAACTATTTTTTTTATCCAAAGAAATCTCAGTTGTGCAAATATTTTACTAAAAACACTCAATTGTTCTACAAAATTGTTTGGGATAGCTCTTCTTTTTTCTTTTTTTTTTTCTCCATTATTTTTCAGTTATTTTTTCAGACTAGAATTGATTTTTGTCAAAAAACGATCTTGTTAAAAAAAGAAATGAAGCAAAAGAAAATATAAAAGAAAAAGTATGAAGATGTAACAGCTATTTTCATGAAAAGAGTAAAGTAATATGCTTGCCTTATAAATATTATATGTTGAGAGGCTATTACAAATTAAATATCTATTGATGGCACTAGCTGAATATATCAAAATAAATCAAAATCATAACGATTAAAATAGAATAAATGACAGCCTCAGACCAGAAAGAAAATCAATCAATTATTCCACTATTGATATTTCATATTGATTATTTCACCATGGAGCAACCAATAATTTGTGTAATCAGTTTCCTCATCTCAATTACTAAATTTTGGACTATTGCTGAGAAATAATTTGTTTCAGTGGCAGAGATTTCTGCTTTTGAACATTAATTGTTCTTGCTGAGTTATTTGAAGGAGTCCTCTGTATGAATATTATTGCACAATATTTCAAGCAGCAAAATTTTATGAATCAATTTGAGTCAATACTGATAATTAATTATTAAAAGGAAAAAATCAAAATTTGATTGGTTGGGGGGAGAATGGCAAAAGACGCCTGTAAAAATGTCAAAATATCATGTGAATTGGCATTCCAATAGTAGAACCTGATTCACAAATAAAATTTGCTCCTTTCTCGAAATAGTCCTCTCTCAGATTTTCACATCTTGTAACCATAAGTATCTTCACAACCTCTCCCCCATACATGATTGATCAATATTGTTTGATAATCAAGAAACCAAACAAATTAGTGTAAATATGACTGCCATCCATTTTCTTTATTCTTCAAAATCCCAGACTGTATTGAAGTAGCAGCTGTCAATCTACAATGGTGGTACAGCCAAATATATACTTATTCCTAGGGCCCATGTAAACTGCTCCAATGAAAACTGTTGGACTCTCTCATACAAATTGTACAGTAAAAATTAATATTAGTTAATATATTTATACATGATATTACAATTTTTAAAACTTTTTTATAAAATGCAAACATTTATAAAATTTTATTTATATGATATGTAGCTGAGGTTGTGTAGTTATGATATAGGTAGACAAATATTAATTTATATGAATAGCATTATAAAATTTTATATTGTACAATATTTTCACTCAGTAACAAAAAAAGAAACAATCTCAGAAATAATACTTTAAATGAACTGATATGGTTACTTTATTTTTGTTATTCAGTAATATTGTTTTAATAATGTGAAACATAGGACCAGCTTCAAGTGCAGTATAGAAAAGTAAATTTTAGTTTGATTATGTGTCATTGGCATCTGCTCACATTCAAGTATCAGGATCATCATTCTCTCTCCTGAAGAATCCTGAAGAGTCATGAGCAGTAGTCACAGAAAAGTGTGGGTGGTGGATGCAGCTTGGCAAGTCGGGCCCTATTGACAGCACATCGCAGATCTTCTTGATATTGAGAGTTTGACTTGAAAGTCTCAGTAACCACCCTTTGGATAGTCTTATACCAGGAAAGTTGATTTGCAGGTCTCATAGTCGATGTTGGCCTGTGTCAAGGATATCTTCAACTAATCTTTGAAGTATTGTTTTGGGCCTCCATGTAGCCTTTTGTCACTTGTGAGCTCTCCAAACAGGATGATATATGGGAGTCAAGTGTACATAATATTAATAATATATGGCCTTTTTAAATGTATAACTTGTGTGGAATATTTTCTGTTTGATACTTATTGTATAAAAACAACTTCAGTTTTAATCACATTCATTTTTTAATGCATGTTTGATACAAATCTTGTTAATATGAAATTTTTTTTTATATTACTTGTAATAATATTAAAATAAGATTTGTCTCATTTACATATGAACACATAGACTTATATGTATAGACATTTAACTATTGAGGAAATAATATTCAAAGAGGAAACACATACTTCACAACATTACTTTTGAAAATGTTCTTACATATCTTGCTTTTTGTGTCTCTTTGTCTTTACTGAAATGTCGCCATATTTAGCACTTATGAAAGATAGAGAATAAACCAGCTAAAACATTCCAAAAAAAATGGAATCAAGAAGATTAAAGTTGTCTTAAAAAAATCCACTGACAATCTCTTTTCCAATAATTATCTATTGATGGTCTCATGTTCACAAGCTTATCTGAACCTGCATCAGTTCATCTATAAACTACTAGTCACCTATTTGTAAAAGAAAAAATTGTGATATCTTAGGATATAAAAAGCTATAATTATAATGATTGAGATTGATAGTTTAAATACAAAAATTTTGACTTTTCAATCACCAACAAATTTAAAGATTTTGCCCGATCAGAACCATATGAGAAAATCAGATTTTGTAAATAAGAAAAGGAAAGAAAAACTTAAACCTTGCCAAAATTACATTTTTTCTTTGTGATCAGTTTACTAAAGGCAAACTTCAGAATATCTCACTGATTTTAATATCTATTGCCATAATGGCTACTGGTTCAAATTCCAATGGAGCAACTGTGCTGGAAAATGTATCACAATTTTCTGCCATGGATTAGTCCCCATAGCAACCAGTAAGGGATAAAAGGCCTCCCCCACCAAAACAAAAAGATGCCAAAGAAGAAGAGAGAGTAGTACTTTGTTGTACCAGAAGCTTAAGTGAAGACGAGGCAGATGATAATTTGAACAGTATGATAGAATTTGATTGTAAAGCGTGAATGTGAGGGTGAAACCAAAAACTTGAAGAGCCAAAAAAATGAGAAAAGCATGAAGAGTACAAAACAAATTTTATCATTTTTTTTTTTGGCACTCATTCTGTGAAAGGATACAACTGAATGGTCACATGATCATGTGGAACTTGTCTTAACAAAAGGCTTTCAAGTTGAATTTGCCATCTCCATTTAACTGCAAAAAATGAGTCTTTGGATGTGGCATAGTTTCTCCTCTGTGCACTACACTGACAGTTTCTTAATTAACACTTGTCAAGGCTGCTAGCTCAGTGAGTGAAGGTGTTTAAAAACTGTGTATTATTAATGTGTTGAGGTGGTGAGTTTGTCTTTTTAAAATACTATGTGCATATGCATGCATCAATATATAAACATATATGAACGTAAATGCACACGCATGCACACACACACACATTACAAAGTCTGTAATATAATGAAGATAAAAACAATTTAACTCAGCAAGTATGTATTTATTTATACTATTTCCATTGTTTGGACTGTTGTCCTCATCTTTATTGTCATATTCATGATGTTGTGAAAAAGGCAATAAAGATGAGAACAACAGTACGAACAAAGTAAATCTCAGAAATATAGACAAATATATATTTTCCAACATAATCTTCTTCATTGTTAATGTCAATACTTTCCCATAGCTCACATAGATTGAACATTATATAGTGAAAATTTCAGATCAAAATTCAGCTAGTAACTGTTTGAGCTAAAGACTTATTAATTCACTATTGTATATATGTATGGATAATTTTTTATGGGTATTATAAAATAAAATGTATGTATTACTGTGTCTCTGTGTACACACACAAACACACATATGTTAAGAAATTAATGGATTTTTATCTGCAATCCAATATTATTTCTTACTGGTATATGCATATTAAATTATATATTATATTACTAAAATAAACATTATGTAGGTATTACACACACACATTATCTCTCTCTCTCTCTCTCTCTCTATATATATATATAAAGGAATTCATGGATTTTTATCTGCAATCTAACATTATTTCTTAACACTATAAGCATTATATTAAATGTTTACAATGTTTTTTAAACAGTATATTTTCATCAACTGGCCTGAATTTTTCTTTAAAGACTCTCAAAAACTCAGGTTGGTAGACAGAAATATTATTTTTAAAAAACAGGGAATCTACTCAAACATGCATATCCACTAAATATAACATGTATAGTGATAATAAATAGTGCTTGTTTTTGATTTTGTCAGCTGCACAATCTGTGAAAAAAAAGTACCATGATACAATTCACTCCACCAGAAATTTGTAAATGGCATGCTGTACTGCTTGGGATTTGTGCCAGAAGTTCCAATCCGAACATTTCAGAGTATTTGGATGTCAATCTGAGAACAGTGCAGAGGATTCTGAAAGAGTTGGATGAGTCTAATGGTGATTATGAAGGTACAGAAGCTCAGAAAATTCACTCAGATCACTCTGATAAAAAAAGAACTCTCAAATATATTGGCGAGGGCCTCAGACTCAACTTGGAAGACTACATTAAGTGCCTTGAGGAGGTGGCTGCTGGAAAACCCTATGTCTGCACCATGCCACACAAGCAGAAGCCAGTAACGGCTGTCAATTTCTGCAACCACATCACTCCTTACATCTGGCCAACTAACTCCCAAGACTGTAACCTTTTTGATTATGTGTGAGATGCAGTTGAGCAAGGAGACCAACAAAACCCCTTGTAACACCAAAGAAGAACTGAAAGCAAGGATTATGCCAGCATTCACCAACTTAAACAAGGAGATCATCCAGAATATTTACAGGAGATTCTGAAGTTGTCTGGAGGCCATGGTTGAAGCCAATGATGATTTTATTGAATAAATTTACTCTTTAGTATTTCAAGATATTTTTGTGTAATTTTAGTAAATATATCTGTAAAAATGAGATGTCAGTGTTATTTTTATTTTTGTGTAATTTAGAAGACAATTTATCCATTGCACCCTGTATATACACTGGCGAAAATAAGTTTAAGACAGATGGTTAAAGTTTTATTCATTTCAGAATATGTTTCTAATAAAACAATATAAATTAGTTTTATTGTGCAGGTTTTATGCAAAATTTATTTCTCTTTCAAATGATGTAAAAATTCTATATTTTTCTACAACTTGAAAAATTTTAATACTGGATTAATTAAAATTATTCAAATTTGCTGGCAAAATAAGTTTAAGACTGCATGGGTATTATGCAAATTATTTGCTAAATTGGTGGTGTTATATAAGAATAAAGTGTCACTGCCAACGCTTGAGTTTGAACATAGATTGCCAGTGAGCAAACATGGGTGAACCCATTGTTGAATTAAGTGGACCACATAACTATAGAGGAAACACTAATATAGGAAAGCATGTGATGACTAAATGATAGCAATTTCTGTTACTATTCAGATCGACATTTCTATTTTATCCTCTATTACTATTCAGATCACCATTTCTACTCTATCCTCTATTATTTTATAGATTGTTATTCTCTACTCTATTCACTATACTATTTCTCAATTTGGATCACTATATGGATTACTGTTCAAGCAAGTATTATCGAGTAAGTACTATTAGAGTAAGTGACATTTGAAAGTGTTTGACACCAGTATCATTCAATGACGTACTATAGTTGTATCTGCGATTACAAAGTCTCTATGAAAACAAGCATTACTAAAGTGACAAGTATTTGTTGACATCCCAAAAGGTGGTCACATGTCTGGTCTTTAATGCATTATATAGTGAGTGTAATAACTGAGCATTGTTACACAATTAATTCACTATGGGAAAGCATTGTAGTCTTAGCCCAATGACTAGATCAAAAACAGTGTTACTTCATCAACAAAATGTTTCCTTTATGAACATAAGCTAGCAATTAAAGTGCAACAAAATGTCTTGTGCTCAGGCTTGGAAGCTTTACCAGGATACTGGACAATATAAGGATAGGCAAAGATCAGGAGCCCCATGAAAAATGACATTGCAACTGGATAGATGAATTCATAGGCTTTTCGAAGCTAACCGAATGCTGACGGCCATGGACATTTGCAGCCAATTATCTGGTAAAACTGACATTAGTTTTATGCCGCAAACTGTCTGAAACTGAGAAGAGAATTTGGATTATTCAGGCACATTGGTAGAAAAAGCCAATTATTTCAGAGAGGAATCAAATCAAGCAGCTGAATTTCGAGTAGTGTAGGCTATATGCAGCTAGTTAAGGAAAATGTTCTACCATATTTGACTGACCAAATGCTACCTGGAGTTATTTATCAACAATAGCCCCATTCACAAAACCAAAAATGTAATGCAATTTTTTGATCACCATAATATGGATGTTATTGAGTAGCCTCCATAGAGTCTGGATCTTAATCCGATTGAAAATTTATGGAATTATATTTCTAAAAGAATTCACACTAAAAAACCAACAAATGTAGTCCAATTATATGATTATATTAAGACAATATAGCAGAGCATTCCAAATTATTTTTGTGCTCACTTGTCAAGCTTGATGCCTAGGCAATGTGAAGCTGTAATTAATAATAAAGGTTATGGCACTAAATATTGATAAATATTTTTTTTTTGCTCATTTTTACTATAACTTTTTGCTTTAAATATAATAATACCCATGCGGTCTTAAACCTATTTTGCCAGTAAATTTGAATAATTTAAATTAATCCAGCGTTAAAATTTTTCAAGTTGTAGAAAAATATACAATTTTTGCATCATTCGAAAGAGAAATAAATTTTGCATAAAGCATGCACAATAAAACTAATTTATATTGTTTTATTAGAAACATTCTGCAATGAATAAAACTTTAACCATCAGTCTTAAACTTATTTTAGCCAATGTATATATTTTTATCACTATACATATGTTATATACATATATATTTTTTATCACTGTACATGATATATATATATATATATATATATATTGTTTAATTTAATCAACAAGATACAATATCTGTGTATTTATTTTGTTTTATTGTTGTTTTCTAATTTTCAAATAAGATGTATCAAGATCAAACATTTTGCTCTGATTTGTTCAACCACTTTCAACTGTCTCAGTCATTATCAAGATTTTGTTGGCTATGTCCTGGCATTTTTTAGAGCACTGGAATTTGAATTAGTCCAAAGTAACATCATCTGTAATGGTTAAATGGTGTTAAACTGCACCAGAAAAGCATGTATTAAATATTTATATATATTATTATTTTAGAGATAATTTAAGATCCTGTCTCCAGTGATGAAAGATATTTTATTTAATCTGGTTTGTTTCTTTTATAAAAAATTTATATTTTTAGTACTGTAAAATAAAGATAGTCTTTAGTTAAAGGTGTAATAAATAAATATTTTATCATCTGAGTTGTTTTTTTACATGCTGTTTTGAGAAAAGTGTATTTTTAACAAAAGCTAGACAGGTTGTAAAAAAAGAATTGTTATAGTTGTATGAAAATCTATTTTTAGAATTAGCAGTTAAAGAACTGCCAAAATTATTTCTTTTTGAATTTTTGCGGATTTTCTGAATTTGTGAAAAAATATATTTTATTGATTTATTGACCAATCAGAGATGTGCCCACATGCCCTTGTAAAACTTGGAATTGGGGTCTCAGGAAGACTACTTTTTCTCATAAAAGGAGGCAGGACAACTGATAGGTTCAGAAAACATTCAAACTTTAAGACAAAAAGCAGTTGCAAAAGAAAGCCTGCTAGCTGCAAGGAATGGAAGGGTTTTTGACGTTTACATGTGAAAATCACTAGCCGCTGCTAGAACAAAAGGCTTCAGCTTCCACAAGGACAACACTGAATGAAAAGAGAAGATAAAAGAAAGTTCACAGAAAGCATAAAATTTTTTTAAATATCACTAAAGGCTCCAGTGAAGCATGTGGGTTGCCAAGCTGAAAGAAAACCAAAAGACATTTTAAATATCGTAAAAGGTCCCAGAGATGCTCATGGTAGTTTTTTTTTTTTTTTGGTTTCTCTATTTGGTGGGTGCACTTTTTATATTTTCTGCCTTGTCTAATTTTTGGCTTCCTCAAAATTTTTTTTTTTTTTTCATTTTCAAAAAGTGTAATTTTTTTTTGGGTTTTGTATATTTGATTGTTATGCAGCCTTAGATTTTATATAAGGTGCACAAAAGGAAATTTTTGTGCAATCCCCTTGTTTGTAAATTTTGTACTTGTTTTTTTTCCTTTTGAGTACTGTAATAAATGTTTGTTCTTTTAAACTTCCCATAGTGGTTGAGTCTTTTTTGTTTTGTGCTTTATTCAATTTTAGGGATAAGAGAGGTATGTGTTCTCTTTTTCCATTTTATCCCTACTAACTAAATTTTTATACTTTTGCATAATAATAGCTTCCAGAATTCTGAGTCTTTTTTTTTTTTTGCAGTGAGTGTTTTAAAGTATTTTGGTGTTTTCTGTTATTATTTGTTTTATGTTAATAGTTGTATTTTGTCTGTTTGCAATGTGATAATTAATATGTGCACATTTCGCTCTAAGTTTCAACAAGTGACAATTCAACCTACTAGAGAGTGTGGTGTATATGTAGCCAATGTAATAATTTAATGATGCTTTTTGATATTGAAGATGCAATATTTCAAAGGATATTGGAATTCATAAACAGCATTGTTTTTACAGGGAGAGGGGTACTTTTGATATCTTGAGTTACTGGTAATAATTAGAGCTTTGAACTTTTTACAATAAATAATAGATCTAAGGTATTTGTTGCAGTTATTAAGTAATATGTACTAACAAGTTATATTTTTAATGGCTTTATCATATATATATATATATATATATATATATATATATATATATATATATGGTGGATTCTCCCATCGTATTTGACGCATAAGAATAAAGCAGATCAGTTCCTAGGAAATCGACCTTCCGACACCAGTACATATGGTGAAGGCTTCGTGCAGAACCGACTGATGAGTGTGGAGTACACAGTAAGGATTAAACTCACTACCGTAGTTATGGTCTGAGACAGGAACTTCATGATCACTATTCTATGGTGAGGCATCTCACACACACACACACATATATATACGGTGGACTCTCCTGTTATATTCAATGTATGAGCGTCAAACACCTCAGTTCCTTGGGGCCGACAGCCAGACAGCTTTGTGCAAAACGAATCACACTTTTTGAAGGGCCAAATACAGAGACCTGGTGCATTATGTACCACAAAGTCCCCAAACGACCTTCTGCAGGTTTTGAATTCAGAGTTGTCCTTCTCCTAGACCAGTTGCCATCCAAGACTATAGAATCCAGTCCATCCTGCTACTTACCCATAGCTGGAGGAAGAAGAAGAGGATTAATACTTTTCCTAAGGGTATTAGCATGTAAGTGAATATAATGGATCAAACTGGAATTCATACTCGGCACTCCAATTCCTCAATCTGAGCCACTATCTACTACTCCACTGTGCCACATATATCTCTGTTATATATATATATATATATATATATATATATATATATATAAAACAGAGGTTGTATTTGGCTAAAAAGGGGCTGACCAGGGTAATTCTGGAGGTTAACATTATAAGGCAACCAGTTTTTGTAATTATAGTGATCAATATCAAAAGATAGAGAATTAATAGTCAATTTATGATCAAGTCTCATGAATAGTGGATATAATTCCATGAAACACAGAGTACTGACAGGTATAAGATAAGTGAACAAATTTATTTTATATAATTAAATTTGTTTAAAATTTTCTAATTTAAAGTGAAGGACAATCAGTGAGAATCAAATCCATTACTGTAGTTATGATATGCTCATCTCATATGACAACCATTGTTTTATGGTGAAAAGATCAAATATGATTCAATATAATTATGTCAGCATGGATTTTTAAAGATTGAAAAATCTAAACAATTTATCTTGTATTCAAAGGAAATTAGTCAAAACTACATAATTAAGAACCTTTCAAATGTTTAAAGCTAAAATTATTCAACCAATGAGTTTTCCTCACAAAGACAATAGGCAGTGAAGTTTACACATTAGGAAGAGGCATTAGAAAACTTGGATTTGTCTGAATTTCTTGGATGAAGAGCTATCATTATTTATATTATAAACATTCAGATTAAAGTCTTCATCTTTGTTATTTTGTTTGAATTTCTGGGATGAGAAGTTATTATTTACATTAATTACAGTCAGCCTAATACCATCATTTTTGTTATTATTATCACAGTGTTTCAACCATTATGATTGCCAGGCTTTTTCAGATGTTCGTCAACCCAGATAACCTTCAATGAAATTGAAAACTGAACCCTTTATTTAATCTACAGAAGCAGAGTTTTCTCATTCTATCACATTACTGTTTTCTTTTCATCATGTCAAGAATTTCATCTATCATCCATTCCTTTGTTCACGTCTAGTTTTCTTTGGGATGATTTTGTTTGCTGATTTTACTAAAGCTTCTCTTAATGTATCTCACTTAGAATTTCGATTCTCATTTTATTCATTGTATCTGTTTTTAATTCTGTTAATATAACAGTCTTTAAAATATCATATAGGAGTTTGTTGCATTACAGATTGGGTGCTGCCTTGGTTCACTTCAGCTTCCATAATTTTATACAAAGGTTACATATCACTGGAAGGTGATTACTCCTGCGGTCAGCATTGTGTACGGCTTGCAAAATATAATCCTCTTGTAAGTCAACACACTAGCTTACAAAAAGTTACAAAGGAGAAAACTGAGTCTTGCCTGAAAAGATTTTGTGTTCTTTGTGATTTCTGTCGAAAGAGAAAACCATAATCAAGATTGGGTCAATATTAGTAGGCCTCAAAATATGGTAATTATTTGTGCTTCACTACCAGTCTCAGCCAATCACAACCTTTCTTATCACAATAAATGAACACTACTTTGAACCACAGAATTTCTTGACACTTCATGTCTGAGGATGGTAGATGTATCACAATAAATGAATACTACTTTGACCCACAGGATTTCTTGGCTCGTCATGTCTCAGGATGGTAGTTGTATCACAATAAATGAACACTACTTTGAACCAGAGGATTTCTTGGCTCATCATGTCTGCAGATGGTAGTTGTATCACAATTAATGAACACTATTTTGAATCACAGGATTTCTTGGCTCGTCATGTCTTAGGATGGTAGTTGTATCACAATAAATGAACACTACATTGAACCACAGGATTTCTTGGTTAGTCATGTCTTAGGATGGTAGTTGTATCACAATAAATGAACACTACATTGAACCACAGGATTTCTTGGTTCGTCATGTCTTAGGATGGTAGTTGTATCACAATAAATGAACACTACATTGAACCACAGGATTTCTTGGCTCATCATGTCTGAGGATGGTAGTTGTATCACAATAAATGAACACTACTTTGAACCACAGGATTTCTTGGCTCATCATGTCTGCAGATGGTAGTTGTATCACAATTAATGAACACTACTTTGAATCACAGGATTTCTTAGTTCTTCATATCTGTGGATGGTAGTTGTATCACAATAAATGAACACCGCTTTGAACCACAGGATTTCTGGGTTGTTCATGTATGAGGATGGTAGTTGTATCACAATAAATGGACACTACTTTGAACCACAGGTTTTCTTAGCTCGTCCTCTCTGTGGATGATAGTTGTATCACAATGAATGAACAATACTTTGAACGACAGTATTTCTTGGCTCGTCATGTCTGATGATGGTAGTTGTATCACAATAAATGAACACTACTTTGAGCCACAGGATTTCTTGGCACTTCATGTCTGTGGATGGTAGTTGTATCACAATAAATGAACAGGACTTTGTGCCACAGGATTTCTTGGTTCTTCATGTCTGTGGATGGTAAATGAACACTACTTTGAACCACAGTATTTCTTGGTTCATCATGTCTGTGGATTATAGTTGTATCACAACAAATGAACACTACTTTGAGCCACAGTATTTCTTGGCTCATCATGTCTGAGGATGGTAGTTGTATCACAATGAATGAACACTACATTGAGCCACAGGTTTCTTGACACTTCATGTCTGTGGATGGTAGTTGCATCACAATAAATGAGCACTACTTTGAACCACAAAATTTCTTAGATCATCATGTCTGTGGATGAAAGTTGTATCACAATTAATGAACACTAATTTGAACCACAGGATTTCTTGGCTCTTCATGTCTGAGGATGGTAGTTGTATCACAATTAATGAACACTAATTTGAACCACAGGATTTCTTGGCTCTTCATGTCTGAGGATGGTAGTTGTATCACAATAAATGAACACTAATTTGAACCACAGGATTTCTTGGTTCTTCATGTCTATGGATGTTAGTTGTATCACAATATATGAACATTACTTTGAAACACAGGATATCTTGGCACTTCATGTCTGTGGATGGTAGTTGTATAATAATAAATTAAGACTACTTTGAACCACAGGATTTCTTGGTTAATCATGTCTGCGGATGGTAGTTGTATCACAATAAATGAACACTACTTTGTGCCGCAGGATTTCTTGGTTCTTCATGTCTGTGGATATTAAATGAGCACTACTTTGAATCACAGGATTTCTTGGCTCGTCATGTCTGTAGAGGATAGTTGTATCACAATAAATGAAAACTACTTTGAACCACAGGATTTCTTGGCTCTTCATGTCAGTTGATGGTAGTTGTATCAAAATAAATGAACACTACTTTAAGCCGCAGGATTTCTTGGCTTTTCATGTCTGAAAATGGTAGTTGTATCACAATAAATGAAAACTACTTTGAACCACAGGATTTCTTGGTTCTTCATGTCTGTGGATCTTAGTTGTATCACAATAAATGAACACTACTTTGAACCACAGGATTTCTTGGCTCATCATGACTGTGGATGATAATTGTATCACAATAAATGAACACTGCTTTGAACCAAGAGGATTTCTTGGCTCATCATGACTGTGGATGATAATTGTATCACAATAAATGAACACTGCTTTGAACCAAGAGGATTTCTTGGCTCGTCATGTCTGTGGATGATAGTTGTATCACAATAAATTAAAACTACTTTGAACCACAAGATTTCTTGGTTCTTCATGTCTGTGGATGGTAGTTGTATCACAATAAATGAACACTGCTTTGAACCACAAGATTTCTTGGTTAGCCATGTCCGTGGATAGTAGTTGTATCACAATAAATGAACACTACTTTGAACCACAGGATTTCTTGGCTCTTCATTTCTGAAGAAGGTAGTTGTATCCCAACGAATGGACACTAGTTTGAGCCAAAGGATGTCTTGGCATTTCATCTCTGTGGATCGTAGTAGTATCACAATAAATGAACACTACTTTGAACCACAGGATTTCTTGGTTCTCCATGTCTGAGAATGGTAGTTAAATCACAATAAATGAACACTACTTTGAACCACAGGATTTCTTGGCTCGTCATGTCTGATGATGGTACTTGTATCACAATGAATGGACACTACTTTGACCCACCGGATTTCTTGGCACCTCATTTCTGGATGGTAGTTGTATTACAATAAATGAACACTACTTTGAACCACAGGATTTCTTGGTTCTTCATGTCTGTGGATGGTAGTTGTATCACAATAAATGAACACTACTTTTAACCACAGGATTTCTTGGCTCATCATGTCTGTGGATGGTAGTTGTCTCCCAATAAAGGAACACTGCTTTGAACCAAGAGGATTTCTTGGCTCGTTATGTCTGTGGATGATAGTTGTATCACAATAAATGAACACTACTTTGAACCACATTTCTTGGCTCTTCATGTCTGTGGATGGTAGTTGTATCGCAATAAATGAACACGACTTTGTGCCACAGGATTTCTTGGTTCTTCATGTCTGTGGATATTAAATGAACATACATTGAACCACAGGATTTCTTGGCTCGTCATGTTTGTGGAGGATAGTTGTATCACAATAAATGAACACTACTTTGAACCACAGGATTTTTTGGCTCGTCATGTCTGTGGATGGTAGTTGTATCAAAATAAATGAACACTACTTTGAGCCACAGGATTTCTTGGCTCTTCATGTCAGAGGATGGTAGTTGTATCACAATAAATGAACACTACTTTGAGCCACAGGATTTCTTAGCTCTTCCGGTCAGAGGATGATAGTTGTATCACAATAAATGAACACTACGTTGAGCCACAGGATTTCTTGGCTCTTCATGTCTTTGGATGATAGTTGTATCACAATAAATGAACACTACTTTGAACCACCAGATTTCTTGGTTCTTCATGTCTGTGGATGATAGTTGTATCACAATAAATGAACACTACTTTGAACCACAGGATTTCTTGGCTTGTCATGTCTGTGGATGATAGTTGTATCACAATAAATGAACACTACTTTGAACCACCAGATTTCTTGGTTCTTCATGTCTGTGGATGATAGTTGTATTACAATAAATGAACACTACTTTGAACCACAGGATTTCTTGGCTTGTCATGTCTGTGGATGATAGTTGTATCACAATAAATGAACACTACTTTTAACCACAAGATTTCTTGGTTCTTCATGTCTATGGATGTTAGTTGTATCACAATATATGAACATTACTTTGAAACACAGGATATCTTGGCACTTCATGTCTGTGGATGGTAGTTGTATAATAATAAATTAAGACTACTTTGAACCACAGGATTTCTTGGTTAATCATGTCTGCGGATGGTAGTTGTATCACAATAAATGAACACTACTTTGTGCCACAGGATTACTTGGCTCATCATGTCTGTGGATGATAGTTGTAAACAATAAATGAACATGACTTTGTGCCGCAGGATTTCTTGGTTCTTCATGTCTGTGGATATTAAATGAACACTACTTTAAGCTGCAGGATTTCTTGGCTTTTCATGTCTGAAAATGGTAGTTGTATCACAATAAATGAAAACTACTTTGAACCACAGGATTTCTTGGTTCTTCATGTCTGTGGATCTTAGTTGTATCACAATAAATGAACACTACTTTGAACCACAGGATTTCTTGGCTCATCATGACTGTGGATGATAATTGTATCACAATAAATGAACACTGCTTTGAACCAAGAGGATTTCTTGGCTCGTCATGTCTGTGGATGATAGTTGTATCACAATAAATTAAAACTACTTTGAACCACAAGATTTCTTGGTTCTTCATGTCTGTGGATGGTAGTTGTATCACAATAAATGAACACTACTTTGAACCACAGGATTTCTTGGCTCTTCATATCTGAGGATGGTAGTTGTATCCCAACGAATGAACACTACTTTGAGCCACAGGATTTCTTGGCACTTCATGTCTGCTGATGGTAGTTGTATCACAATAAATGAACACGACTTTGTTCCACAGGATTTCTTGGTTCTTCATGTCTGTGGATGGTAAATGAACACTACTTTGCACCACAGGATTTCTTAGCTCTTCATGTCAGAGGATGGTAGTTGTATCACAATAAATGAACACTACTTTGAGTCACAGGATTTCTTGGTTCTTCATATCTGTGGATGGTAGTTGTATCCCAACGAATGAACACTACTTTGAGCCACAGGATTTCTTGGCACTTCATGTCTGTGGATGGTAGTTGTATCACAATAAATGAACACAACTTTCTGCCACAGGATTTCTTGGTTCTTCATGTCTGTGGATGGTAAATGAACACTACTTTGTACCACAGGATTTCTTAGCTCTTCATGTCAGAGGATGGTAGTTGTATCACAACAAATGAACACTATTTTGAGTCACAGGATTTCTCAGCTCGTCATGTCTGAGGATGGTAGTTGTATCACAATGAATGAACACTACATTGAGCCACAGGTATCTTGACACTTCATATCTGTGGATGGTAGTATCACAATAAATGAACACAACTCGGAACCACAGTATTTCTTGGCTCATCATGTCTGTGGATTATAGTTGTATCACAATAAATGAATACGACTTTGTGCCACATGATTTCTTGGTTCTTCATATCAGAGGATGGTAGTTGTATCACAATAAATGAACACTACTTTGAACTACAGGATTTCTTAGCTCATCATATCTGTGGAGGATAGTTGTATCACAAAAATGAACACTACTTTGAACCACAGTATTTCTTGGATCGTCATGTCTGATGATGGTAGTTGTATCACAATAAATGAACACTACTTTGAACCACAGGATTTCTTGGCTCATCATGACTGTGGATGATAATTGTATCACAATAAATGAACACTGCTTTGAACCAAGAGGATTTCTTGGCTCTTCATGTCTGTGGATGATAGTTGTATCACAATAAATTAAAACTACTTTGAACCACAAGATTTCTTGGTTCTTCATGTCTGTGGATGATAGTTGTATCACAATAAATGAACACTACTTTTACCACAGGATTTCTTGGCCCGTCATATCTGAGGATTGTAGTTGTATCACAATAAATGAACACTACTTTGAACCACAGGATTTCTTGGTTAATCATGTCTGTGGATGATAGTTGTATCAAAATAAACGAACACTACATTGAACCACAGGATTTCTTGGCTCTTCATGTCTGATGATGGTAGTTGTATCACAATAAATGAACACTACTTTGAACCACAGGATTTCTTGGCTCGTCATGTCTGAGTATTGTAGTTGTATCACAATAAATGAACACTAATTTAACCACAGGATTTCTTGGCTCATCATGTCTGTGGATGATTGTTGTATAACAATAAATGGACACTACTTTGAACCACAGGTTTTCTTAGCTCGTCCTCTCTGTGGATGATAGTTGTATCACAATGAATGAACACTACTTTGAACCACAGTATTTCTTGGCTCGTCATGTCTGATAATGGTAGTTGTATCACAATAAATGAACACTACTTTGAGCCACAGGATTTCTTGGCACTTCATGTCTGTGGATGGTAGTTGTATCACAATAAAGGAACATGACTTTGTCCTACAGGATTTCTTGGTTCTTCATATCTGTGGATGGTAAATGAACACTACTTTGAACCACAGTATTTCTTGGCTCATCATGTCTGAGGATGGTAGTTGTATCACAATGAATGAACACTACTTTGAGCCACAGGTTTCTTGACACTTCATGTCTGTGGATGGTAGTTTTATCACAATAAATGAACACTACTTGGAACCACAGGATTTCTTGGCTCTTCATGTCTGAGGATTGTAGTTGTATCACAATAAATGAACACTACTTTGAACCACAGGATTTCTTGGGTCATCATGTCTGTGGATGATAGTTGTATCACAATAAATGGACACTACTTTGAACCCTAGGTTTGCTTGGCACTTCATGTCTGTGGATGGTAGTTGTATCACAATAAATGAACACGACTTTGTGCCACAGGATTTCTTGGTTCTTCATATCAGAGGATGGTAGTTGTATCACAATAAATGAACACTTCTTTGAACCACAGGATTTCTTAGCTCATCATGTCTGTGGAGGATAGTTGTATCACAATAAATGAACACTACTTTGAACCACAGGATTTCTTGGCTCTTTATGTCAGAGGATGGTAGTTGTATCACAATAAATGAACACTGCTTTGAACCAAGAGAATTTCTTGGGACTTCATGTCTGTGGATGATAGTTGTATCACAATAAATGAACACTACTTTAAACCACTGTATTTCTTGGCTCTTCATTTCTGTGGATGGTAGTTGTATCACAATAAATGAACAGTACTTTGAGCCACAGGATATCTTGGCAGTTCATGTCTGGTGATGGTAGTTGTATCACAATAAATGAACACTACTTTGAACTACAGGATTTCTTGGGTCCTCATGTCTGTGGATGATAGTTGTATCACAATAAATGAACACTTCTTTGAACTACAGGATTTCTTGGATCCTCATGTCTGTGGATGATAGTTGTATCACAATAAATGAACACTTGTTTGAACTACAGGATTTCTTGGATCCTCATGTCTGTGGATGATAGTTGTATCACAATAAATGAACACTTCTTTGAACCACAGGATTTCTTGGCTCTTCATGTCTGTGGATGTTTGTTGTATCACAATAAATGAACACTACTTTTAACCACAGGATTTCTTGGCTCGTCATGTCTTAGGATGGTAGCTGTATGTTACAAGTTGTGATATGGATTTTGTCCTTTTTGATTTACAGCCCAGCATTTTCTGTTGTCAGATTTGTGAGACTGATTTATGACCTTTGGAATTATAACCTCAGACTTATGATTTTTATGATCTGACCCCCCTTTTTCTATTCTCCTCAGATGCTTCTCATAAAATCAGTGGCCAAATTGATATGACATTCAGTTTCCATATGTTATTCAACTTCTTTAAACTTCTGAGTTGCATGTCATACTTTTTATAACATTAAAACATACTATTTATAACTATTTGTCTGGATGGCTTTGTTGATTTGTCACCTATTATAATATGCGTAATATAATAACAACTCTAAGTAGAAGCTTTACTTGATTAATTCAGCTTTTTCTTTGATAGTAATGGATGCCTATAAGTGAGAGGGGAGATGAGATGTGCTTATTTTATTAACACAATGTGTTTGTATTGAAAGTTCTATTATTATTATTATTATTAAAGTTAAATCTTTTAATCAATATGTAACAGGGAACATTTAAATGCAGATTGGTGATAACTGGATAATAATAATTAAAATTCTCAGGAGATTAGGTTGGATGTTTGAAAAGAAAATTAAAAATGAAATACATTAAAATTTATGTTTTCAAATAATAAAATGAAATTAAGAACAGTTCCAAGGAGACTCAAACCCAGATTTAACAAGAATAGATTGAGTAAAACTGATGAAAACCAAGGTTCCCAAACCTATCCATTTCCTGCCGATAAGAAAGAGACAATGTGTTGTCTGAATTTCTTGGGTCTGGAGAAACTCAAATTCAGACATTTTGTTTACACTACGCTATACAGAAAATGCAAATGGTTGCAAAAAATAATGACTTAAATTATTTAAGACAAACAAAATATGTCTTGTGTGAGGCCCCATGGTTTGGAATTTATTTACATTGATCATCCCAATAACCTAATTATCTTTACAGAATGATATCTAGGAAGATTTTAAGTAAACAAAGGAAATACCATATAGTTTTTAACAAGATTGCTTAAGATTTCTGTGACAATTGTCTTCAATTTTTATAATTATTATTATTTGGGATTTCTGGTGAATAAACCTTTGCTGTGAGAAAAGCCAATTGGTCAATTTACAGGAATATGCAGATAATAAAATTGGGTCTTGAGAATTGTCATTTTCTCGGGCCTGGCTAGGTAAAATGAAATCATTAATCATTGTTATTGGAAAAAATGTCCCTATATAAAGTCAGCACACATGTTGCTTAGTGGTCATTTTTTTCCCAAGCTGGGAGTAGACATCAAACATGAGAGACACACCCACATTTCAGTGGCCTGAGTAAAACACACAAACATGTCACATGACGGAAGAATTAAGGAAAGAATGACTGGTTGGTTATTACTTTAATGGTTGCTACTAGAAATCCCCAAAACAACATTCATGCAGTAAGGTACTGATTTGTAGTAGATAATAGATACATTTTATTCAGCCAGTTTTTCTTTATATTCAATAAACCTGTTGTTAGAGTTATCAACAGTGTTGAGCATTTTATTGAAAGTTGCTTTCAGACATAAGAGAAAAATTTACCATGGAATTATGCCATCTTGACCTTGGTACACAATGTATATAATGGGTTTACACTAGACTTCACTGTCAATCCCAAGGTCATAAGATTTTGGGAAACCCAAATAAACCCTATCAAGACAATACACTGGCCTCGACCAAGGAGGGAAAAGAAAGCCAAAGGACCTGTAAAGTTGGTATTATTCAACAAAGCTGGTAAGGGTTAATGACTCGTGACTGAGAAGAGAATAAGTAGAAGAGGCAGAGCTCAGAGTTGGGGAGTGTGGTGTGTGAGTTGAGAAGAGATAGGTGTGTTGTTAGACATGTCAACAATAAAGGCTTGTCAACAAATATAAAAATAAAAGTTAAAGTCTATTCTAATTATAATTTATTTGTGTGACTTCTAACATATTCTGTGACATTTAAATACAAAACAAATTTATATCAAATGTAAAAATATCTTACAAATTATTACTGTCTTTGATCTATCGTTTGAAACAATGCTAAAATATGAGCTCAATTGTTTTAATTAATACTCTTACAAATGTTTTTTTAATCAAATCTTAGTATGCCAGATTATTGTTATTACAAACCATGTACTCTTTGTTCCAGTGATTAAGACAAGTTCAGATTACCTTTTCAACATGTAATCCAAGTCACTGTACTTTGCCCCATATAAATACAAATATTGTATTAAATGTCTTAAAATCTTGATCAATATTATTACATGTAGCACACTCTTTGGTACAATCACATTTTATTCAGTAGATTATTCACCATAACCTTACCATTTATGTTTTAAAACATAATATTCTTATATACATTTTATGGGTATTATTGATTTTGTTTCACCTTTCATGATAACCTTAAGCTGAACAAAAGTTGAACAATTATTTCTTTGATAAGATATGATAAAGGTCCTGAGAATTGCACAGATGTGAATCTTTAGTTTTTTGCAATTTGAATTTATTTCTTTTGGCCATATATTTTTCCAATAGAGGTCTACACAATTTGTGTAGGAGTATTAATAGATTAGATGTAGAACATACAAAACTAAGCCACAAGGTCTAAAAACCTAGTTCTGGCTTCAGATGGATGTTATCCTTTTGTTTTTATCTTAGAACTCAAAAAGAAGATTATCTTTCAAAGCAATTTCAAATAAAATTGTGTAAATAGAGCAATACTAAAATGATATTAATATTTACTATTGGAAATTTCTGACTTATTCAAACAACATATGTTGGAAAAATTCATAAATTTCATATTTACTCGTGATATTCCTCTTTGGCCTCTATATATTTATTTAACCTTAAAAACTAGTAACCTGTTTACTTTGAAAAGAATTTTTATTCAAAGAACAAATCTGTCTGTATTTCTGAGATGAGGTATTGCAATTATTTACACTATTTACATTGTTTGGACTGTTGGCCTCACTTTTGTTGCCATATTTATGTTTCGGCCACTGTATACACCGGCCTTCTTCAGGTGATTTGAATCTCAAACCAAACCCTTTATTTTGTCCACCATCAAGGATACATGGCCCAGTGGATAAAAGCATTGGTTGAAGTAATCCAGTGACTTGACCCAAAGAATTGTGAGTTCAATATCTGGCTACAATAGAGGTGAACAAAAACTTGGAGAGTTGAGCTAAAGGAAAATAACAGATACTGATATATCTGGAAGAGGCATGGCATGTGGAACTACAACACTCTACCCTGGTAGACAAAATAAAGTGTTCAGTTCAAAATTCCAATCACCTGAAGAAGGCTGGAGTGTACAACAACTGAAACATCATGAATATGACGACAAAGATGAGGACAACAGTCTGAAGACTGTAAATAGTGTAAATAACAAATAAATACATTTAATGCTTCTTCAGCTTGATTCTAATTGGAGCAGTTCTGCATTGTATTGAAGTAGTTTAGATGTTCAAAAAATGCTAATCCATAAGAGAGAAAGAGAAGGAGAAAGAGGGAGAGAGAGAGAGAGAGCTGTTTACTTAACGGGCCTTGTGCAATAAAGTTACCATCTTCAACTGATTCAATTTCAGTGATGTCATTTTGGCAACATTTTATGCAACAAAATGACACCTTTATATTCACCAAAAAAGGAACTGTTTGAGTGTAGCACTACTTCAAAATGGTTTATATATCTATGTACAGCATCAGTTCCCACTAGATTACTATAGTTAAACAATGATGAGCCTGCTTACTACTTAGATTAGATATCATTTAAGAACAGAAAGTACTGAGTTCTGTGTGTCAAACTAAACAAAAGCTTAGTAGATAATTATATTTGTGTGCATTTATTGCTTAACCACTTTGAAAAAATTGTGATGTATCAAACTATTACTGTCCCCAGAAATCATCCATAGTAGTTTTAGTTGATGTTTCAGCTTTTTATCATGTATTCAGACATTGTGGAGATCTTCTTTGGTTATAATAAAAAAATCCATTTTTATTACAAATGATGACATGATAAAAGAACACATCAATTTCATAGCACTGAACATAAATAATCAGGCTCGTTTTGTTCCTTATTCAAGTGTGACCATTTTATCAATAACTCTCTCTCTCTCTCTCTCTCTCTTTCATAAGTGCTTTGAAATTGATATATTGAAATGTGTTGTAAATCCTCTGATATGTTTTGGATCATTTTCCACCACAGCAACAATTGATTGGTTTTGACCAAATTCACTCTTGGTTTTATAATATTAAATTTTTATTTGTAAATGTTTTTTTAACTAAAACTTCAACCACAAACATTGTTTTCAAATACTGAATTTAGGTTCTTTATGGCTTCATCTCTCTTATGATGCAGAGAGATTAAGTAAGTAAAAACAGGAAAATTTTGAGTTGAAAAGCTTTCTATATTCATCTAAAAATAATGTAGTAAAAACTAATAGAATATTTTTTTTTAATAAATAACATAAAATGATATCAATTAAAAATATCACTATTTTTTTAAATAACTTAAAATATAATCAAGAATGTTATGTTGAACAACCAAATATAATAGTCTTGTTTTAAAATAATAAAGTGGAGTATATTGTGAAGATTGTAATGTAATAAATAATCAGTTTGACTTTAAGTTATTGGTCTTCTACTTGTAAAATATGATAAGAAATATTTATAAATACTACAGTTAACCTTATAAAATCAATCAATATGGCCTTTGTTTCTCTATGTCAACTGCTGATGTACTAACAATTATTGCTGAAAGAGTCTATCGAGCATTAGATGAGACTGCTTTGGACAACATGAAAGCATTTGACAGGCTTTAGCATACTGGTCTTCTTCATAAGTTGGAAGGCTACATTATTTTCGAATAAATTTTTGAACCAATTAAGTACTGCTTATCAAATCATGAAATGAAAGTTATCCTGAATAGTCACTCTTCTAGATTTTTTGTAGTAATTCAAGTGTCCCCCAGGACTCTACTGTGTTCTTAATTTTCATCAGTGACATTCCTGATTACATCAGTCCTCAACTTGATATCTATGCTGAGGACATAACTACTTACTCCTGTCTCAATAGTAAGTCTGATCAGTTCAATAAAAGGAATAGGCAGCTTATCTAAAAAGTGACCTACAGACTGTTGTTAACTGGGGTAAGGAATGGCTTGTTAATTTTAATGCCTGCAAAATTAACTTTCTCTCCATTAATCAACTGAAAGGGTCCTTTCTGCCTCTCTTCATCATGGCTGACACTAACCTAAGAGTAATTCGTATTGCTGCCACATATGGTTTGGTGCTCCTGTTGTATATTTAGAGATAAAATCCAAAGAAGAATCAGCAATATTATTGGCCCTGGCATGGTGTCTTGGCCTCAGTTATTTTCCCACCACTGTAATGTAGCTTCCCTGTGACTTTTCTATAAATACTTTTATGGTAATTGTTCAGATGAACTCTTCATAATGGTACCTATATTTCATGAATTTAAGCACAGTACTAGATTGGCAGTAAGGTCTCATCAATTCACAATTGAATTAGCTAGATGTAATTGTAAGTTCTATACTAACAGTTTCTTTTCTTGCTTGTGAAACTCTCTTCCGTCTCCATGCTTTCTAACCAGATTTGATCTTCAAAAATTTAAATGCAATGTCAATTGTTATCTACTGTATTCTTGATTACTCTTCTATTATTCTTGCTCCATAATAATGTTTCTCTTTTTTCTTATTCTTTTGCACTCAATAACCCTTGTGTCTTAGTGGCTTTACTGCCTTGCATGAGGTGATAAGATTAAAAAAAAAAAATTTTTCAACAACAATACTAATATGTATTGTTTACTTCAAAACTTAATGAGATGTTGAGGTAAGACAACCCCATTACCTCCCCTGTCTTATGATTTGTATAAATAAGTTGCACCCTCTTAGCCAAAATCGCAAGACTCTTCAGTTACATTCAATAAAGGCACATTAAGCCAGACTAGACTCCAAGTTTCCATTACAATTTATTGAACATAATTATGGACAAATACCTTAAACCAGAAAGTCTCGACTTGACTCTACAGAACTGTTTTCTACTGACACCTGACAATGTTGGAAACGATTATTCAAAAGATTCTTGCTTACATTGGAAAACTATCCACTCTTATTACTGATATAGATAGACTTAACCCTCTAATGCACTATGTTTTCATATCCATATATATTTCTCACAGCAAAACTTACCAGAGTGCTATGGACATTTTGGATGGAATTTTCATGAAGAGAGGAAACATAATCTTTACCCAGCATATGTTAGCAACTACCCACCAATCTCCTGAAGAGGGTTTAGATCAGTATCTTCAATGCTTAAAAATCTTAAGTCAAGACTGTGACTTTCAAGCGACAACAGCAGATCAGGCAAAAGACAAATTTATCAGAGACTACTTTATAAATGGATTAGAATCAAACTATATCTGTCAAAGATTGTTGGAAAATAAACAACTAGATCTAGCTACTGCTCACAAGCAGACACTTACCTTGGGGATGGCAGAAAAGCAATCTTGTTCATACCTACAAACATGTGTTGCAGAGGCTGCACTAAGTACTCACACTTCTACTAGTCCATCAGTTCAAATGACCCAAACAAGGCAAAAAAGATAGTCCTCTGTGACAGACTGCCACATTTCTGCTCCCTTTCTCCACCAGTTCAAAATCTTTTCTCTCTATAAGACATTGCATACACTGCTAATGCTGCAGCCAGACAAAAATGTTATTTTTGTGGTCTCAAACTACACCCCAGGTCATGTTGCCCAGCCAGGGAAACTAAATGTCACAAGTGTGGGAAGAAGGGACATTTCTCTAAGGTTTGTTGATCAAGCTTTTTTTCACCTGGTTTGAAGCCAGAATTTGCCTTTTTCAGTTGAGGATGTGAAACAAATAACAAACGGTTGTCAGATTTGCACTCAAATAAAACCAAGGTTCTACAAAATTGAATCAGAAACCCTAGTAAAAGCTACACAACCATTTGAGAGGCTGAGCATAGACTTTAAGTGCCCACTTCCATCTAAATCCCAAAACAAATATCTACTGTCATTGATGAGTACTCGAGATTCCCTTTTACCTTTCCCTATCCAGATGTAAGTGCAACAACAGTCATACACTCTCTTTGCTCACTGTTCTCAATATTCGGAATACCAGCTTATATTCATACAGATCACAGGACCTCTTTTATGTTCGACTAACTAAGAAGATTCCTATTGGTACAGGGAGTGGCCATAAGCCAGGAAATGGACAGTGTGAGAGATAAAAAGGCATAATATGGAAGACCATACAGTTAGCACTTGAAAATCAAAACCTTCCAATTACACATTGGGAAGACGTAATAACCAAGGCTCTGCATGCTATAAGAACACTATTGTGTACAAGAACTAATGCAACACCTTACGAAAGGTTTTTAAAATTTACATGGCAAAGTTCATCTGGGATCTCTCTTCCTTTGTGGCTCTTACAGCCAGGTACGGTTTTACTTAGAAGTCATGTTCAACAATGCAAGTATGATTCTCCTGTGAATAAGGTGGAACTACTTGAGGTGAACCCACTCTATGCATGCATCCAGCATCTCAACAGGAGACAATCAAACATTTCCTCAGAGATTTGTCCCCTGCTGGTGAGTTATCAAACCAGAAGTAGGAACAGCTCTTCCCTGAAGCAATATCTCTCCCTCTTGATATAACAATGACACAATGACATTGGATTCTCCTGAGGAACAGGGCCCTGATAGTGATGATTCAGAGATTGACACCAGAATAGCTCCTTCAAAATGAAAGCATACTACCACAGACTCTGATAATCAGCTTTCAGAATCAGACCATCCCACTCCAAGAGGGGGACAAAAACAATATGAAACAAAGTACTTCTGTTCGATTGTTCTCGTAACACCTGAAAACTCAGATTTGCTGCCACTGAGATGACCCCAGAGAAATGTCAAGAGATCCATTCATCTGGATGATTTTGTGTCGGACTAGCAGAAAACAAAACTCGGGTGGAGAATGTGGTAAGACAACTCGATTACCTTCCCTTGTCTCATGATTTGTATAAATAAGTCACACCGTCTTAGCCAAAACAGCAAGACTCTTCAGTTACATTCAATGAAGGCACATTAAGCTGAACTAGACTCTGAGTGATATTTATTCCATTAAGATTTTTATGCCTCTAAAAACATCAGACAACCCAACTAAGAGTGGTCACTTCTTGGTTAGCTTCATGGCCTCCCTGGGTCGAATCCTCAAAATTTGGTCTGTGATTATATTAATTTGGTTCTTTTTAGAATTCAGCCAATGGAAATTTTTTTTACAATTACTGCAGTTTTTGTTTGCCTATTACCAGCATTATTCCTTTAATTATTTGGACTAGTATCCTTATCTTTATTGTCCTTATCATTTTTTGGCCTCTGTGTTGTATAGCGCTCCCCAGTTATATGTTGCATTCAGAAGTCATTGAGTGCTGTCCAGTATATATGATGGCTGTCATGTCAAACAAATATAAACATCACTGATAAGTTTTCCATCTACCCTGGTTTGTGAATTTAGAGTTTTCCTTCTGCTTGAAAGGTGGTCAACTAAAACTGAATAGTCTAGTCTGCCTTAATATTTAGTCCATAGCTGAGGGACAACAGTAGATGTTAAGATATCAGCAATGCTGAGATTATAGTCATGTACAGTTTGCACAATACCACAATGACTCATTCCAACAATGCTAGGTGGCAAGCAGATACAAGATATCTGGATTAATATTCAGCTGGGTGTTAGATCAGTTTTCCTTCTTGTAGATGGATATCTTATCAAAGGTGGTCCATCATTCCTAGTGATCTGTGTGCCAAGGCACCAATCCAGATATTTTAATCCCCTCCATCTATCAGGGTACATAAATACAGATAAAAGAGGTACTGAAAAATTCTCCACCCAAGAAGCCCTTCTCAAAAGATTCTGATATTTGGTCATTTGATCTGATTTTGGGAAGTGGGTTGAGCCAAGATCTTTCCAGTAACCCATTATCAACACTGATGGAAAATAATAATGCAATGTTTATAAGTATGATGCTGATTTTGACCTGGTTACAATATGTTCATGATTGTGGATAATAAATATTCTATCCAGTTTTGAAGTCTTTAACCATCTTGTGATGTAGTAACATTCATACCAGTGCATGATCTTTTGATAACACATGCTGTCATAAGATTCAATTTAGTATAAAAGTCCATTGCAAGTATGTGTCATGTCACAGAGATACACGCAGGCTCCTTTTGTTCAATTAAAGTCATTACTTTAATTGAACAAAAGACAAGTTGAATTGTAAGCCTTCAATTGTAATTCCTGAAGGGTCACATTGTTGACCTTCAAGAAGCTGGATTTTCAATTCAGATAATTTCTGTATACATTGCAAGTGGCACTTTAATGTTGGCAACAGTGGTTAAATGAAAATGCCTACACATATAGATCAGATTCTGGATGACCACTTAGTACAGATGCTCACCAAATTGATGCATTATAAAGGCAATAGTGGCAGACTACATGGCATTTACAGAAGGGATCAGAGCAAATGTTACCACTGATGCATTGGTAATTTTTTTAATTGCAACAGGACTATAGGCACACATACCTCTAGCCAGATTCCCCTTAGATCATAACACAGTTGTACATATCTCCGGTAGTTTTGCAAGAGGGTTACCTGGCTATTTTGAATGGTAAAACCCTCACCTGCTTCATCTCTACTTTTGTCTAAGTAATTTGGCAGTACAGATGAGCCTGAATAGCTTCAGCCTTGTCAAATGAAGTTATCTGAGGACCAAAAAAGATATTTATTTCAAATAAAATTCACTCAAAATTTTTACTTCCAAATTTACAAACTCTGGGCTGTGAATTTTTTTTTTTTTTTTGGTTGTATTTGGTCCAAATAATTTAAAGCAAACAAATTTATGAGTGATTTTGCTAATATATCATCTTGTCGATATTCAAACAGTTCTCAATATAAGTTAAGTAGAAAAAGTGACTAAATGGGTTTTTTGGATTGAGTCTGATGAGGTGCAGATCATAGCTGTATTAATACCACATGTCACATAATTAATTTTTGAATGAACAGAAAAACTTGAACACACGTACACAATAGCTGCTGAGTAAATATTAACAAATTTGAAGCAGATATAATTTTTTTCTCATCAATGTTCCATGATGAATCAATTTTCTGCAAGAAATATATTTAGTTACCTCAAGACTCAGTGAAACTTACTAATATTTCAGCAGAATTTTAGCCCCAATGTGGATACTATAAATAAAGTTGTTTTAAATGAATGCAGCAGTTTTGTTCATTATTTACATTATTCAGACTATTGTCCTTATCTTTGTCGCCATATTTATTACAATGTTTCAGCTGTTGTATGCTCCAGCCTTCTTCAGGTGGTTGAAATGTCAAACTGAAGCCTTTATTTCACTCACTGGGGTAGACTATTCTAGTTCCACGTGCCATGTCTAATGGATGTCAGTTATCAGTTATCTCCTGTTAATTTCCCTCTGAAAGTTCTCCACTGCCTTAGCTGGGTATTGAACTCACTCTTTGGGTCCTGTCACTGGATCTAACTAATGCCCTGTGAAGAAAAAAATTAAAATTTGTACAAATTAAGATCTGATAAAACTAACAAATTAAACAGATTCAAATTATATTGAACATATTATTAGAACATATTCTATTAATTAATCAGTTTCAGACCAAATAAAAATGTTATTTTTCATGAAAATTATTAATAAGATATGATATCCGTACTGAGTGGATATCAACTTGAAATAAAATATTAATTAACTTTACAGTTACAGAAAGCCATAAAAATTACACAACATTTAAAACATATATCAAATTATTAATCTGCAAAGTTTCAGCCTTTAAGCATGTATAGTTATCAAGATTTTAGAAATGTTATACTCTTCAAGTAATAGACTTTAAAAGGGAGCTGAACATTTTTCTGGTTATAATGATAAACTACATCCGGCAGTAAGACCTCTGATCAGGAGATTCGAGGTTTTGAGAAGCATAGAACCACCTCTTAACTGCAGTCGTTCCCAGGTCCACATTGACCTGGGGTAGTAGTACCTGTTAGGGTCCCAGCTATGGGCAAATAAATATCAACAGTACTTTTTTATGGCAAAAAAAAATTAACAGTACATTTTTATAATAAATTGAGCAACAATAGATTTTTATAGCAAAATGGCAATCAATGCAACTCTAAAAAAATATAAAAATACATTTTTATAGTAAAATTACCAACAATACAGTTTATGATCTACAAACTTAAAAAAAACATACCTTTACTCTGAAAGTATAAGATTATGTGCAAAATATCTGTAGTTGAAAGCATAAAATTATGTAAAAAATATTTGCATTTCAGCATTAAATAGAGAGGTTAAATGGAGGTTAACATGTCACCAAAGAAAATCAACCAGCCAACTGTTAAATGAGCATTTTGTGTCTACTATGATGTCCGTGCATGAGGTATAAATAAAAGGACAACATTATCAAGTAGTCAATCGGAGTCCAAGCAGTCTGGTATTTATTCGTACAAAAAGTACAAATTGTCTTCTACATGATGATACAAGTAGCAGACAGATGTAATTGTCCGAATTGAAAACATTAAGAAATCTTCCTGTGTCTAGTCTATTTCCTGTTGTACAAAATTGTCTTCATAAGAAGAAACTAAATAAATAAAAGAAATAATTTTTTTAAATGTCTCAACAATTTCTGGAATATAAAAATTTTGGATTTACACTTTATCTGCTTTCTTCCTTTTTCTTAGTGGATGAGTTGAATATTTTTACAAAGTCAAATTTTCACCCTCTCTCACCCACAAACTCAAAAGAAGATTTTAAGAAATGGATGCTGTAAAAATATCTTGGCTAATCCTAGTAATGTTCAGAGACTAAAAGTTAAGAAAATGAGATACTCAGAAATCACTGAAAACTTTTAGTATCATTTGAAAAATATCTTTTGAAATTTTAGGTACTGACTGATAAAGATCATTATAATCACAGGAAATCTTTCTCCAAATCTAGATAAATGGCCTTCTTCTTCTTTTATGTGTTATGTCCCTCCAGAATATGGGCAATCATGGCTCCCTATTATTTCTTATCCTTTGTAGCTCTATGCAATGTTTGTCTTTTTACTTTTCTTCCCAGTCTCTGTTCTGCCATCTGTTTAGACAAGCTTCTTACATAGATTATTTGCAGTTTCCCTCTGCATCTCTTGTCTTCAGCATGTCCTGTGAGTGTCAAATTTTTCAAGCTCTCTTTCCTCATTATCATTATGTGTTCCAGAAATTTCTACTGCTTCTTTCTGATTCTAAGAACAACTGTCTTTTTCTTACCATTTTCTTACAACTTCTTTGTTGCTCACATGTGCCATCTATAGCATTCTCAGTATTTGTCTGTAGAACCACATTCTGTTGCCTCAAGTTTCATCTTCAACTGTGAGGAAATTGCCTATATTCATTTCCATATAGGAGGAATATTAATAAAAAATGATAAATTCATATAACCAAGAAAATTTACTCCCATATTGTCAGTCTTTTAAAATTTCTGTTATATGAATAGTGACTTTTCAATATTATATTTTTTTATTTTGATCTTGTCATACTGTGCTTCAAATTAGATCTCTTTCTGCTTACTCCACATGAAAATCTGTGGGGAATGTTACAAAAGCAAAATTAAAAATGAAAAAAAATGCTCTCTGCGCAGGGGCTTTGAGTTTGGCAGCTCACAAAAGAAATCTCCCAAAAATATAAAATACAATTTAAAAATCAGAGCCAATAACAAATGTTCATACTAAAACAAAAGAATGGCAAAAAATGCTGAGTCATGTATCAACCCTGACTGCTTGAAAGGAGCAGCTCACATTACCCAAGGCAGTAGGCAGGCAGTCACAGAGTTCACCAGTGACCTCGGATCAACTGATCTGACACAAGTTTAAATGCCAGGCCCATATACTACCAACTCTCCAATTCTCCAGGTCACTTCCCTCTCCCACAAAGAGACATTCCACTTTGATCCTTTATACCGGCAATCCAGAGGATTTTATTTAATATATCTTATGCATTGCTCTCCCAGATTCTTCTACTTTTCCAGGTTATGTTGAATGTGTGTGTGTATGCATGTATACATACATACATACATACATACATATATATATATATATATATATATATATATATATATATATATATATATATTCACATACAAGCCTGTTTCACTGTATCATAGCTCATCAGTGCAGCTAGACATCCGATTGCTTCAAGCCAGGATCACAACCAGAAACTCGACCAATTTGGCATCAGTCAGAGACTCTACCCCTAAATTATCAACGCATGGCAAAGAAAGGGAATCTTTTAATGTATTATATACATGATGTATATAAATGCCAGATCAGCAGCCAGAGTGCTCAATTCATATGAAGAGCAATGCATTATAAGCAGGAGCAGCTACTGTTAAAATCCCCTTTCCTATAGTGCTCAATCAATGAATAAGAGCAAGTGTGTGTGTGTATATATATATATATATATATATATATATATATATATATATATGATACTGGTTATCTCTGTCAAACACATTTTTACTACAGTAATTTGTCATTATTGCATGATAAATCCATGAGTTATTGATTAATATTAATGTCTGTTATTGTTATACTCTGCATCAAATTAGATCCCTTTCTGATTCACTCCACATCAAAACCTGTTGGCTGGATGTGAACATTACAAAAGCAAAATTAAAAATAAAATAAGATCCTTCTTGTGTAGGGGCTCTGAGCATTGCATTCAGCTCAATAAACAAATCCACCCTCTGCCAAAAAATAAAAACAGTATAAATCTTGGAGCCTATCATGAATGTTGCTGCTAAAACAAAATCATGACAAAACCCCTGAGTCATGTATCCATACCAAATGCTTAAAAGGACATGCTTGCAGCACTCAAGGCAATAGGCAGGCAGTCACAGAGTTCACTAGTGCCCACCTCCTAGTCAACTGATCCGACACAAGCTTCAATGTCAGGCCCAATCACAACCAACACCCCCATTCTCAAGGTTGCTTCTATTGCCCACAAAAGACATATTCTGCCTTGATTTATTATACTGGTAATACAGATAACTTTATTTTAACATATCTTGTCTCTTTTCTTTCTTCCCAACCAGCAGAACTTTGTTGTTTTTATTTGTTTTCTTGCAACCACACACAGTATATAACAGTGTTTTATAAAATCTACTTGTAACTGGAACTACTCATTTCTCATTCTCTGCCAATATTATAGAGCAAGCCATATGCATTTCATATAATACTACTCCAAAAATATATGGAACAGAGAAGTAATCTTTTTCTTTACATTTATTTGTGTGTATGTCAATATGTGAAGAATACTTATGATATAGAAAGATCATGTGATATTAATCTGTGCTACTAGATTAGAAATTTTGATCATCTAAATATAAACACTAACCTGTAGTATATTCACCTGCCATACTGAGATTCAATAACTTTAAAGATATTAAAAATAAAGACTTCTGACAGTAAATGAGAAAGTGAAATATAAAGAATATATATAGAAAAAGATATATATATATATATATATATATATATATATATAGAGAGAGAGAGAGAGAGAGGGAGAGGGAGATAATAATATCAAATCCATAAATGAAAAGGATAATCCAAGTAGGTCTTTTTTTTCATGAGGTATTAAAAGGTATTCGTAGGTATTAAAAATTTACCTGTTGAAATAAATTTATTATCAGATCTTTGAAGATGTGTTAAGTTTTTCCTTTGATTGATTCATATATATATATATATATATATATATATATATATATATATATGAGACAATGATATATATATTTTACATATCAAGAACAATATTGGGGAAAAAGTTTATCTTAACTGACTTTGTCTTCTGATAGACTTTATCAAAGCAAATCTAAGGATTTTATTTTGCAACAAGTATTTATAAACAGAAGTAAAAATGTTAGTTTTTCAGAATTTTTACATTTAAGAGTGCTCATAGATATACATCGGGCTAACTGAAAGTCAAGATAAGTTATGAAGGATGTTAAGCAGTGTAATTTAATGTCTAATCAATGAGAAAATATTGTTATTGAATTTTGTTTATGTAATTATTATTTATATTATTTTTGTTTGAGAAATTTATTTATGCATTATATATTTTAAATAATAGAAGGTTTTGAAATTAACTGTTTTCTTTTAATGTTTTAAAGTCTTTGTAGTCATATATGTTGGCTTGAGAAGGGAGTATTTCTTTTAGGAAAGGAGATATTTGAAAAGATCCAGTGCACAGATTTATATTTTGGTAAGATCAGCAGCCTCAAGAATTTTCTAAGTAAGTTATTTTCTCTTTTCATAAGTGTGGCATTCTTTAGATCATATTATTTTTTGTTTCAATTAACAGCTCCAATTACTTTTACAAAAAATCGAACAATCAATAATTTGTTTGTCCTATTCAAAGAACTTTTACAAATATTTTATATAATTATTTTTCATAAAAATCTGACTATTACCTTGATAAAGTTTTAGAACCCTTTTTCAGAATCTAGAATTTGACAGTGAAGTGCTAAGTAAAGCAATAAAAGGGAGGTAAATAAGTGTTTACAAAAATGAAAGAGATGGTAACCTCAAAGCAAATAAATTTAAGATCTTTTAACATTGATATTTGCCATCATTTAAATATACACTTACCATGATATCCTTTTCTTAGTGTTTAGGCAATTTGCAACTACCACAAGAACATTAATTTTATTTGTACAATATTTAACCATAAATTGTCAAAACAAAAGCATTTATTGCCCTTATGCTTTCAAATGTTAGTGTTTTGTTTTGATTTTGTGAAGAGAATCAAAGTTTGTTATGATCAACTTGTCATAATAATATACTAACATTGTGTAGGAAATTTACTGCCAGTTTTATAAAAAAAAATCTTTGTTATTTCTTTACTGAGAGTGTGAGGTTAGAATTTATTGATTTTATAATTGTATTTCTTTTCCTTGAAAAAAGAAATGCTGTTTTCAACAATGTAAAAAAATAAATAAATAAATAAAAATTTAAAAAAATGAAAATACAGTGACTGTCAGTCTGTAAGAAGAATAATTAAATTTTATGGTCAATCTAAAATGAAGTTAAAATTTGCAAAGATTTAATAATCCAATCTTCTTAAGATGAAAAATGGCTGCTTCCTGTCCAGAGGCAGAAACTGAGATGACTTGCTGTTTGGCTGGTGGTATTTTCCTCTAGTATATGATCTCAAGATATAACTCAGAAAATATTTAATTTTTCAACCAACTTTTACTAAACAGCACCTACTGAAAGGTAACATAAGTGTTAGTCCAAGAAATTTACTGCTGCAGTGTTTAAAAAAATAATTTACAACATACCAATGCTGTTTTAGAAAGCTGATACGTATTGATTTGTTTGGGAATCATTGTTGGATTCTTTATTTACTAGTTAATTTGTAACATTCATGTGATCAGGTGAAAAGCTTGAACAAAGAGATTAATAGAGCATTTACTGCCTATAAAAACAGGGCAGCATAGTATCAATTGAAAGCAATTTGCAAAACCAGTGTAAGAGAAATAGAACACTTTTTGTTCTTGATTATGCACTAATTTAAATCAATAATGGATTATGTAACAAAATCAACAGAGCATAGTAGCACTAAATTATTTATGTTTTATTTAGGTGAAAATCTAAATAAATAGATAAAAATACTTTATAATAGCTCTATAAAAGTTATACTATATGTAAGATAATTATTGATCATTGTCATCCATATTGTATTATAGTTGTTTACTGACTAATACAAAGCAATGCAAAAGCATTTGAAAGCAATAGTGTTTATAGTATTTATACATTTGGGACTAGACTCAGAAAGTAAAAATGATGATACTTTACAGATTAATTTTAAGGATTTCTGATTAACCTTGTTTTTTAATAATAAGATATAGACTAAATTAACAAATGAAAAATTAATAATGATAAAATATTTTTTTCAATTATTTCATCCCAAATAAGGCAATAAAACCACAAAGATGCAAGGAGTTTTTGAGTACGAAAGAAACTGATAAAACGTTGTTGATGAGAGAGGACAATAAAAAACCAAGAT
Source organism: Acanthosepion lycidas (assembly GCA_963932145.1). NCBI lineage: Eukaryota > Metazoa > Mollusca > Cephalopoda > Sepiida > Sepiidae > Acanthosepion > Acanthosepion lycidas. The sequence continues at coordinate 14,433,929 of OZ010580.1, read as the reverse complement.
TCAAGTAGACAAAAAATTAAAATTAAAATTTTTGAAGATTGTAGTTGACAGGAAGCAAGAAAAAAAAATTTATTGAACTTGAATCTTATAGCTAGAATTTTTCTGTGATATACTTTGAAAAAGTTATAATTCATATATGATAATTATTAATGCATATATATATATATATATATATATATATATATATATATATATATATATATATATATATATATATGGTGTGAAGTCATGTCTACATTGTCTCTATCTACAAACTCTCTATCTCTGAAACTGATCACTCTTCCTCATATAAAAATATTATATATAACACAGTGACTGATGGGAGTCAAAAGAAAACAGTATTTGAAGTAAAAGAACAAAGCTAAGATATATATTAAAAATTTTATCATTATGCCTTACCATGTGATGCTGCTTAGTTTCATGTGCAAGGCAATCATCAGACATCAGGAAGTTTATGCCTGATGATTACCATGGGCATGAAACTTTCAGTAGTATTGTGTGGTAAGGGATAATGCTATAATATATTACACATACACACACACATACACACACACACATACACACACACACACACACACACACACATATATATATATATATAGTGTGGATATAGGAATCAACACTGTATGGTGAATGTCAGTTTCACACTTCAGTTCAGTTTTCAGACCAAGATCTGATCTTTGGTCTGAAAATTGCATTGAAGCTATGACACCTTCTTGCAGGTGGGGGTGGGGGGCATGATCCTTGATCACAGTCACCGATAATGTGGTACCTTCCCACCTTCTGAGTTCTAAGGTCTTTGGTCAGATTCGAATATGTAGCACCCAAGCCCTCAGGTCCATCTAGGGTGCATGATGCCACAATAAGTTACCGAAGTAACCTGTTTAGTCACAAACTTTTTCCTATCTCACATTGTTAATTTTTAATCATAGCACAGTTAGGTCCAGTTGCTGTTGGAATCTTTGGTACCAAGTTGATCCGCTAGGGTGAAGGTACACATCACTAAAATATATATCAATATATATCAATATATACATCAATATATACATATGTACATATGCCCATATACAAATGCATACCTGTAATTGCAGAGTAAGAACTTAATGTCCAGTAGGAGGAGTCTGAATGTCTGAGTAGGAGGAGTCACATAATGTGGTATACAATGCCACTATCTCCACCAAGAAAAATGTAAAACAAAAAAAGATCTATATAAGAATATCTGCTGGGAATTGGAAACAGCGCTTCTACAACTATCACCATTCCTTCAATAATGAATCCCAAAGACACCAAAACAGCGCTACTGAAATAGATGCATTGATATATATCCTTACAATTAGGCTAATATTTGTCAGTGTCCATTTGGTAATTACAAGCATACACATATGTTGGTGTATGTATATCTAGATGTCTATATACAGAAGTATTTATTGGCTTGTATTTAGATGTGAGGATGCGTGTATGCATGTGTGCATACACATGTATGTGTGTGTGTATGTAGGTATGTATATGTGTGTGTATGTGCATGCATGTGTATATGTCTGTATATGTATACATGTGTATATGTGTATATATATGGATGCATGTGTAAATATATAAAATATATATGTGTGTGTGTATATGTAAGGTTATGTGTATTGATACATGTGGATGTGGTTGTATATGTATTTGTATATGTATACGGGTATATGTATATATATTTACATAAATATGTATGTGGTGTGTATGAATATATGTATGAGGTATGTTTGTATGCATATATATATGTGTGTGTGTGTGGATGTTTGTGTATATATATAGATTAAGTGTAAAGGCAATAAATTTTTTTATTACTACCTTCAAATCTTACTTCATCTTGAAATAGTTTCAAATTAGATCTGAAGACTTAGACTTTAATTAAGAAATATTACTCCATAACCGTTATTCACAATATTAAGAACATTAATATTAGTAATTTTTTAATTTTTTGTTTATTGATATAGCATTCAGTGTCAAACATTAACCGAAAAATATAAAAAATTTTAAAAAATATATAAATTTGTGTTTTTCCAAATTGGCTGCTATATGCCCACATACCTTAATTCTCTTAATTTCCCTCTCTTTCTTTCAAAACCATAAGTCCATCTCTTATTTCTTACATCTTTACTTCCCTCATTTTTTTCTCTATACCGTTTCCAGTGAGTTGACCTATTAAATTGGTCAATGTCTGATCCTTTCCCTGCCACCTCACTATTAAGTATTGTAATAAAAATAAATTTAAAAGCATTCCTATCTCTCCCTTCCCTCTTTAATTTCGACCATATCTGTCACACTATCTCTCACCACTCTCTATATCACCTTACATCAACTTAATACTAGCCCCTCAAAAGTGTAAAAAATTATATGTAAATTTAAATTCATTTTTTTCATCCTTGGAAGGGAGGTCTGATGAGCCAGGGAAAGAGAAACTCCCTGGAAAAATAAATTATAATGATGAAACCTTAAAGTTGTCTGTTTTCTTTAAATTAAATATATATTTATATATATATATATATATATATATATATATATATATATATATATGTGAAAAGTATGTGTATATAAATATATATATATATATATGTATAATTATTAATATATTATATGCGCGGTACTTATTAGAAAGCGCTCAATATCAGAGATAGAGCTAACAAATATGGTTGGATAGATGTGAGCTTGTGACCCTGGGTTTCACACTTTAGCGATCGTCAGACAAACTGATTAATTTTTTAAAATAATAATAACACCAATACACGCAATCTACATAAACCCAAATTTTTAAAAAAATGAATCAGTTTGTCTGACGATCGCTAAAGCGTGAAACCCACGGTCACAAGCTCACATCTATCCAACCATATATATATATATATATATATATATGTCATTTGCAGACAGTAATGTTTCGCAGCTCCTCAGTGTGACTAGATATCTGAATGCCTCAAGCCCAGATAGAAATCCAACCTATTTGGTGTCAGTCAAAGTTTCTACCACTGAGCTATCTTCATTTGACAGAGAGAAACATCTAAATCTAGCATAATGTTTTTACGAATGTAAACAAATGCCAGTATATATATATAATCTGGACATATTAAGTCTATTGATTTTTATTTTAATTCTTTTGAATTCTCAGATCAACTTCTTAATGTTGATATTAAATTCATTAAGGAAGGCACCATAGGTTTTCATTTCTTTTATTTTCTCAAGTACTTTCACTCTCATCCAAGATTGCTAAGACAAAAAATTAATGTAATTGATAGCTGTGAATTTTTTTATAAATGCACATAAAATGCACTCTGTTATAAATATAAACACATAGGAACGTACTCCATTATAATTAATTCAAAAATTAACTGTTGAAATTATTATGTTTTTACTTTTTATACAATTGTAATTTTTTTAAATTACAATTTAAATATTTTAAAAAATTGTTATTATAGACATTTTTAAACTTTATTTAGTGTTGGTTGTATTTTTCTTATATACACAAGAATTTGAAGTTTTTGTTTTTTTTATTTTCATAGTGGAGTATACTTGTATTGTCAATAAATGTTTCTCTAAATTGTGAATATGGACAGGAATGTTTCTTTAAATGTTGTGTGATGGAACATGAATCCGACATATGTAGTGTAAGTCATCTTGATGATGTCGTTGTCATGAAACCAACATATATATTTACTCTTTTGTCAGAGATACTATCTCTAAATGGACGTTTAAATTGATATACAATGTTGGTCTTTTGCAAAACATTAATTGATGAAGAAGAGTTATTACAGATGATTAAGTTGGTTGTATTAAATTTAGTATTAGTTTTATTTTTTTAAACTAATTATATACTATACTAACCCTTTTTTAAATAGTGTGAATGATGTCTACCAGACTGTGCATTTGAATGCACAAGCCAGTAGGCATAATTTACATTGTTTAAAAATGGGGCATCTATTTAAATATAGGTATCCACTAGAATAAAGTTTTGAGTAATAAGATATATATATGTGTGTGTGTGTGAGTCCAACATTTTATATAAAAATTATATTTGATTATATATAAAATAAATACATTTAAGTAGGTTTAATTGAAAACCACAAACAAGGTTTTTTAGTAATTTTTTCTTATTTTCATACAAGATATTTTGTTTCAATGTGTATCAAAAACAGTTTCATGTCCTAATACTTTCAAACATATTTGATCATTTTAAAAAAACATCTAATAATCTTGAAAAGTCAAGAAGACTTGATATATTTTCTCCAATGTTAAAGATCATAAAATCCCTGTTCTTGAAAATGACAAGTGATAAATGACAGTACTAGAATATATATATATATATATATATATATATATATATATATATATATATATATATATATATAAATAGATATATATACAGATAATTTTTACACTCACAGGAATCAAATATGTGTTATCCTGTATGCAACAAGAGAAAATTACTAAAACATTTGAAAAATGAAAATGATGGTCTTCAATAAAACTGATTAAATGAAACATTTCTCCCTAAATATGCATTATTTAAGATAAATAGAGTATAAATTCAGAGATGTAGAAATTATATTTTGTGCACAATTTTTTTTATTATGAATGTGAATAGTACAGAAATATATATTGCTGCACAATATTAATATTCATATTTCATTTAATTAATTTGATTCGTCATTTAATCATATCATGTGACTGACATCTTTGAAAAGTTCTCTTAAATTTAGTACATTCTAATATTTTACCTATTTTTCTTCTTTCTCTCTTCCATTTTCATTCCTTTCAACTAATTTTACTTTCAAGAATAATTCTGTGAGTATTCATTTTCTTTTTAAACATCTTGAAGAAAGTGTTCCAAAAATCCTATAATTTGAAGTATTTTTTCTTGGTTTTCCAGATGCACCTGCTTGACAAGCACTGACAATGTAATACTTAAAGAATGCAATTATGTCATACATTTGTTTTTCATTTCTTTCCGAAATCTTCCATTGTTTGCATGCTCAAACCATTTCTTTTTAAATTAGTAAGCCATGAAATAAATCAAAACCTTTCTCCCCAAAAATAAAATCAATAAAATTTGGTGGATGCCTTCTCTTTTGTATGTCAGTGATTAGAACATTTTTTTTATTTTTGATGGGGAAATGAAAAAGAAAAGAAAAACAACATCATGTGCACTTTGACTGAAAGGGTGCTTGCTTTTAACTTTGACTTTTTTCTCTCTCTCTTTCTCTCTCTTTTCTTTTCTGTCAAAGTGGATTGGTTGAGTTGCAAACAATGTTGTAAATGGAGTGTACAGATGATTACATGCATTTTCTTCTATATGTTAAGTTTACCACTTCTGACAGCCCATATACACTTTTAATTCCATAATTCTATTTGTTTTTTCATTATTATATTTTTCATTGCTTGCATGATTTTTGATCAAGTAACAACAAGTCTCCCAAAATGTCAACACACTTTTCAATATTTGGCAAATCATTTACTTAGATAGCCATCGTATCTATTTAGATTTTAATCTGGTTTAGTTTTCCTTTTAAATCTAAATATTCTTAATACAATTGGAATGCTTGCCACTTTTATTCTCAATGATTTTATCATTTATGTCAGGTCATTCTATGAGTACTACAGGTACCATGTAACCCAGTAATATTTGCTGAATGGTTGGGTCATCCACCAGGATTTTCTGGTGAGAAGGGTAGCTAGACACTCAAGAAGATTTTTATGTGTGATTTGAGCTGGTTTATTTACCAGACATACTACACATGAATGAATACCTCTGGCTTTCAACCCAGATATGGGGAGGGAATTGCTCAGGTGCTCAGTTGCACAGTGACCCAATGATCACACCCTGATATGAGACTGATGATTATGATGATGATAGTGGTGGTGTTTTTTTTTTATTTATTTGCTAATATATTTTTAGTCACATCATTTCCACAGAATACACTTTGTTTCAACAAGCTTTTGAAACAACTGAAAAAAAACATACTCTCATTATTTGATATTATTTGATTTTCAATACATATTTTTAGCTGTGAATGTTTGTTCTTAATTTTTTGTAACACTAACATAATACATGTGAAAAATGATGGATCAGTACTTCTGCAAAATACAAGTGTATTGTGTGCTCTGCTGAGGATCAAAGTGGAACTTCTGCCTAGGATTTGAGTATAGTATTTGTTGCTCTATAACAAATGTGATACACACAGTATATATCCCTTGGTTTTGACTCAAAAAATTTACCAAGCCATGTTTTATGCTCCACATTGTTGTTGAATGAAACGCCCCTCAAATTGTTAGAAAGCAACTGAAAAAGGTGATAGTCTGAAGAGGCTAAATTAGGAGGATATGGTGGGTGTGGCATAACTCAATAAAGCTCTTTAATTGCATGTTTGGTCATGTTAGCAATGTGAGATCAAGCATTGCCATGTTGAATAATCACACTATATCAACAGTCAGATCTTTTCAGCCAAATTGCCTCTTTGTGCTTGTTCATTTGTTCAACATACAGTTTAGCATTGACTGTTCAGTTGTTTTGATGCATTTCACATCCATACACAGCACAAATGCTTCAGGCAACTTTGTTTAAAAGCAAAAAGAATATGTTGAACATGCTCATTCGTCTGCTTGGCATTCCATCTCAAAGGAGTGTCTAATCTGAAATAAAACTTCAATAATGTGAGACAACAGTTTCACAGGATGACCAGAGTTATTAAGAAGCAAAAAATGCTTTTGCAAGACATCAGAAAAATCAAACAAATATATGTAACAACTCAATAGAAATAAATCCAAAACATGCAATTTTTCTAGCATATATTTTGAATTTTCAGAATTCATACTGACTATAAACTGGCTCATCATTCTTTTATAAATAATAATTAGTTATCCTTGAAGAGATAGTTTATTTAAGAGTATGTTTTGTTTTATTTTTTGAAGATGGTTTGGGATAAAATTATTTATTACTACCAGTACACTTTTAATTAGTGTGCATGTACTCAAAGTCTGTCTTTACGTGTGAGTCCCTTGATTTTCCTTGGGGTTGGTTACATTCTTTGTTTGTCTGTGGTATGGTATGAGAAGCTATATTTTGGGGACTCCAGATTCTATTATAGTAGTGGATTCATTCTCTGACACCCTACCTAACTGGCATAATGCAGGAAAAGAGAGTGATTTCTCACAGGTGGCATGAATTTTGTGGGCTCTCTGATAAGAGTGGTGATTGTTTCATCTTAGACAATTTACATTTTTGCTCTATATCTGTTGGGGTTGATGGCAAAATCATAAATTGTCATTAGAATATTCTTATCCCTCTGATTTAGAACTTGCTTTCTTTCTTCCTCTCTTCTTTTTTCTTTCTTTCTTTTTCTCCTCTTCCTTCACATATATATTTATTTTTTTATTTTATTATTCTTTCTTTCTCTACTTATTATTTTTTCTTATTATAAACCTTTAATGTTTTAATGTATTTTCCTTTATTATTATTACTAATGAAAACCTTTTTATTAATAAATTTATTTATAAGTAAGGGTGTATAAATGAAAAGATTTGAATTTGACAACTTTTTCCAATTCAATGAAACAACTATTAAACACTTCTATCTTCTCTTCTTTCTTTCTTTCATTTTCTCACTGAAACCAAGTAGCATCTCTGATATATCAGTTCCATGCTTTCATCTGGTCAAAACAGTCCTGTGAACTAACTAAGAAACTAACTAACAAAGGGTGGACAAGCAGAATTATAATAAAGATTATTATTATTATTATTTTTATTTTCTTTGCTTTCTGGCGTTTACACATTTCTTTCCGGGTCCCACCCAGGGACCTAAGGTTAGAAATGGCATCATGACACTTTTCACTGACAAAAAAAAAAAAAAAAAAAAAAAAAAAAATTACATAGATAGAGCCCTTCGTAAAGTGTGGGCTGTACTTGCCAGAACAATTTTTTGTATCTCCCTGAGGCATGGGCTTCCAGGAATCCCTGCAATTAGTCTACTGCAATCTTTTCCAACCAGTCCTAGGGCTCCAACTACAACAGGGATTGTTGATGTTCCCATATGCCACATTTTCGAGACCTCTATTTCAAGGTCCTTGTATTTTGACAGCTTTTTGAATATCTTCAAAGATACATTGCAGTCAGCAGGAACTGCCATATCAATAAGGAGGCACCGTTTTTGTTTGTGGTCTTTAATAACAATATCTGGGTGGTTGGCCTTGATTGTTCTGTCAGTGTGAATTGTGTAGTCTCATAGAATTGTAACAGGTCCTATCTCCGTAACCGGGTCTGGGTGGTGTTGGTACCAGTTTCTTTCAGTTTCCTTCCCGTAGAAGTTGCAGATTTTCCAGTGCAGATATTGGCCCACTCTGTCATGTCAGGTTTTATATTCAGTGGGTGCCAACATCGTGCAACCTGATACAAGATGATCAATCGTTTCTGGATATTTATCACAGAATCTGCATTTTGGGCTGACACAATATTTTAGTATATGTGCTTGATAATTCCTAGTTAGCAAGCATTGGTCCTGTGCAGCAAGGATAAAACCTTCAGTTTCCACTTTTAACCCTGCACTGCGTAGCCACTGATGGGTACGGGTTTTGTCTACATCAGCTTGTTTGATACGGGCAGAGTATTGGCCATGAAGCAGTTTATCTTGCCATCGCTTCTGTATCTGGTCGGTTGCATTCGTCTTTGCTGTCTTTTTCAAGTATTTTGCAGTTTCAGCCGGTGTATTGTGCTGTAGTTGCATCTCTACGCCCATTTGAAGCTCCAGTTTGAATTTGTTGGCTTCTTTCATTACGGAGTAAAGACGCTTACTACTTTCATGTTCCTTGACGCATACCATCATCCAGTCTTCTGTAGTTTCCAAGTATCTTTGGAGGCCAATTGTTGTAGTTTTGTAGGACAGTTCTAGTTGAGCTAATCCTCTGCCTCCTTTGGATCTGGGCACATACAGACGATCAACATCAGCTTTGGGATGATGCATGCGATAGCAAGTGAGAAGCTTTCTTGTTTTGGCGTCCATTCGCTTAATTTCAGCTATGGTCCAGTTAAGGACATTAAAGCTGTAATGCACCACTGGGACAGCCAATGTGTTTATAGCTGATATTCTATTTTTTGAGTTTAGTTCAGTATTTAGTATCAGACGTACACGCCTGTAGTACTCTTTTCTTATTTTTTCTTTCATTTGGGGGTGTTGTATGCCATCTCCTTCGCTAATTCCTAGGTACTTATAAGCTTCTTCATGCTCCAATTCCCTAATCTTTGTGACAAAATCTAAATCTATTGAGGGTGTTTCTGTAATTCTACCTTTCTTGAATGTTACTTTTGCACATTTATCTAATCCGAAGTCCATACCTATGTCGTCGCTAAAGTATTTTACAATATTGAGGAGGCCTTTCAACTCATTGTCGTCTTTGGCAAAGAGTTTGAGATCATCCATGTATAGTAGGTGATTGAAAATTTTCTTATTTATTTTGTAACCATAGCTACTGTTGTTCAGTTCATGTGTAAGAGGGGTTAAGGATAAACAAAACAGAAGGGGTGACAGAGAGTCTCCTTGAAAAATTCCACGTCGGATATTCAGACGGTTGGATATGGCAGTGCCCCCGGTGTGCCTAAGGTATAGTTTTGTGTTCCACATCCCCATGCTGTGCTTAAGAAAGTTTAATACCACAGGGGAGACTTTGTACATTTCCAAAGTCTTAAGGATCCAAGAATGTGGAACACTATCAAAGGCTTTACAATAATCAATCCACGCTGCACTGAGGTTTCTGCGTCGTCTCCTGCAATTTTCCAGGATCATTTTATTTATCAGAAGTTGATCTTTGCAGCCATATGAACCTCTACTGCATCCCTTCTGTTCCAGCGGGAGAATGCTGTTTGTTTCGAAAAAGGAATAAGTACGGTTCGTCAGTACAGACGTGATCAACTTATTATTATTATTATTATTATTATTATTATTATTATTATTATTATTATTATTATTATTATTATTATCCTTTATACCACAAGTATATAATTGTAATTATTCTGATGAGTTTTCCTCTTTGGTACCTCAATTTTACAAATTTAGGAGAAGTACTAGATTGGAAGTAATGTCGCATCATTTTACCATTGAAATTTCTTGATGTAACCATAAGTTCTAAGCTAAGAGTTTCTTCTCTCACATTTCCTTCCTTCTTGTGAAACTCTCTTCTGGCTTTACAGTCAAATTTCACTTTACAAAATTTAAATGAAATGTAAATTGTTGTCTTCTGTCTACTTGAATCCTATTCTCTTCTCTCCTTAATTCACTTGCAATAACCCTTTGCATCTTAGTGGCTTTTTTTACCTTCCTTAAGGTTAAATGATTAAAAAAAATAAAATAAATAAAATCTATAAAACTTGATAATGTAATTTTGCAGTTTAATATTTATATAATATACCAACATTTCCATATGAAATAAGTGGGTAGACTGGAAATACAACTAACACTTCAATAACTTTATATGTGTTCATGATACTTAATTGATCATTTAAGAATAAAATCAGATTTTTTAATTTTTTTTAATGACTCTGTCCATTCAGATTTCATAGATTCTTTTTTCTTTATTATCTGAGCCTTATGGCCATATCACATTGAAACATTGGTTCTTGTATGATCACTGGTTAAGGAACATCAAGCCTAGTCAGTAACTAGATGGGTGACCACTTGGGAATATCAGGTACTGTAAGCTTGGATGTGCTGGTGGTGCAGTGGTTTGGAATTGGAAATTTTAAAGCCAAGTTCCAGTTCTAGTTGAGTTTGTTGTATTCACTTACATACAAATATTTTTAGGAAAGGTATGAATCCACCTCTTCTCCCCCAGCTATGAGTTAGTTAGTAGGAGATGTATTATGGGAAAATTAGAAACTCCCCATATGAGTTATGACAGATTAACAAAGGATAAGACAAATGAACAATTTAAAAAGCATATTTTATATTAAGTAATACATTATACAATGAGAATGAGAAGAGAGAATTGTTAAACATATTCCTTTAGCAATTAATGTCATGCCATTGTGGATGAAGTCACAAAAACATTTATCTGTTTGAAATTGATTGAAACACTTATCTGAAGATAATCATAACTCTTCTTCTGATGGCTGCTTGTCAATTATATTATTCAGGTTTGCTTGTCGCCAGCATCACCTGTTCTTTGGAGTAGGCTAAAATGTGTCCATGCATCTCACTGATCTTCAAGCCTCTCATTTGGCACCTAAATTTGGGTCATTATTATGAGATAAATGGACTCATCAGAGGGTCTTATCAACCAAGGGGAAACCTATTTTACATATTCTCCAAATATGTGGAAACACATGTAATGCAGTGTTCCATTGCCTATTGCCAATTCATAACATCAAATACAATACACAGTATATGACTATGAAGTTATTTCTTTTTTTTAATACAATATTTGGTATATAACCATAAAATCAATTCTTTTATTAATACAATAAGCATTCCTACAAATTCAACAGAGCAATAACAAAAAAAAAATAGAATTTTATAACTGCAATACATTAGTATAAACATGATAGTTTGGTGTTTACTTGACAATTAACTCTTTTAGAATTATTCACTAAGAATAACTTCACTGGATGTGAAAGATCAATAACATCACTATCATATGTCCTTCGGCATTTTTATGGCTGGTTATTTAGTGAATGCATGTATAAGTGTCCTCCCTTTTAGACACTGTAAATTTGTTAAATCAATTTGAATTATGCCCCTTTTAGTGGCTAGATTTAGATTTTTAGGTTATGTGTTATTTGTACACAATAAAATTTTATTAAAAAATAAATCTAATATTCTACCTTTGTTAAGATATTTCAAGTATTAGTTATACCAATTAAAATGACATTACCTTTTTTTTTGTCATTTATATTTATTTTCATGACACATCATTTTATTATTTATTGATTGTATAGTTTAATTGTATTGGACCCCATTTATGTTTTTATGAGTGTGTGGATGATTAAAGAGGATATGTTTGTGGTTACTTCTGTTGAACCATATAATTTTTCAATGGAAGCATATCATCCCGAGGCAGATCAAATGTTCATGGTTAGATTGTTTTCAAGACAGAATAATTAAACTTGGGTAGTTTGAAGATCACTTGGATCAATTGCTTCTTTTGAGAAGTGTTTTCTTCAGCAAGAATTATTATTTAGGCTATGCCCTGTTGATGTTGTTAATACATCTTGTTAATTAAATCATTTCTTTAAATTATTGGTAAATTTCAGTTGTAATAATAAATATGGTATCATTAAAAGCTATATCATATAGATCCTTGCAACTTTCTCTTAGACTCAATATATATTCCTCATTCCATAATTCTTTGAAGTTAGTTAACCATTTCTCCCTTTCAGTGAGAGCATCTAATAACTGAGATCTAGAAGTAGGTTCAATTTCAAGAGATCCACCAGAATCAGCTTTCACAGAAATTCCTCCATTAGCATTTGGATATAAAAAGGCATAAGTTGTTAATGGTAATAATTCAGTATCTGGCATACTCCGATATGTTAGTGGTCTGGAGTTTATAGCAACTTATTCAACAGATTTGAAGACCAGTCTGTGAGGAATCCAAATATATTTTGAAAAGTTTTGTGGAGAGACTTCAATTATTTCAATAATCACTTTGGTCTCTTGTTGGTGAAAAGTATCATTTTAAACAGTAGACAAATTTTTCCTTTCTAATGAAAGCATAGTTTTATCAAGTAATTTCAAAGCTACTTGATAATTATATGGCACTGATTTGATCCTGTCCTCATGCCAGGGTAATTCCATGAAATATAAATTGTCTTTGAATGCTATTGTTTTTTTGAATTCGTCTATTTTGTTTTTGTTGTAATCACTAATATATTCATCTTCACTGAAGGATGATGTGCATGAATCCACAGCAAACATTTTTTTAATTCAGTTCCATTCAATGTTAGATAATTCAAAGGTATCTGGGGATGTTTTTCAGTGTAGGTGGACTTTGGTTCCAATACGAATTTTACTTGTTGTTCAGAACATGAAGAATGTTCAGAAATTATAGTTGGAAGCTTCAAGTTCCACTGGGGTAACTTGATGTCTACATGGAAAATCTAGACTGTTCCTGAAGAGGGCAATTCCATTTGGCATTTTCCATGCCAAGCCATGCATGCATGTAACATTTTTGGTATCTACCATATACTGGAAAATTTCCACTCCCAGAATTCCTTGAATATTTATTTGATTGCTTATGGGAAAAGGTTAATTTGTAATTTAATTTAGTCAAATTGGTATCACTTGGCTGAAGTCACTGAACTTGAATATTGAATTTGTTGTCTAACAAAATGGAAATAGGAAGTGATCTCCCTTTGCCCACATTTACTTCCAACATGACTTGATGTGATCTCTTATTGGAAGCACCTAGATACGTTTTTTACCTGGAAATTGACAAGATTCAGGCTCCATTCAGGACATTTTAACTTCTTTAATACTTCTTTAGCGAAATATGATTGCTAGCTACCTGTGTTCAATAAGCAGTTTATAGAAACTTTCTTAGAGCCCCAACATAACGTAATTTTCACTATAGGTAACATTAAGTTGTTTTCCTCATTCGTATTAACACCCATATGAGTAAAAAGAGAGGTCCCCTTTTTACAATAATCCCACAGTGGTGCTATATGTCTCTTAGAAGAACATTGTTTACAGGAAAGGAATAATTTATTCTGAAGTCCAGGGAAATCTTCATTTTTATGTCTGCCACTGGAACAGTTAATGCATAACTTCAAATGCTTGCATCTGGCTGCTCTAGACTCATAGATATGATATTTCATAAACTTCCCCATGCGGTAACCACATGAAGCACAAAATTTACATTCTCTCCTATTAGGACTGATTCTGCAATGCTGTACTATTATTTTCCTTTTCATCAGATTTATTATTTTTAATATCTTTCCCATATACATGGAAGGGCCTCTTATTCTTCATCAGTATGTGTATGACTTCATTATAATTCTCAAATACTTTCCTTAAGAAAGGGTAAGTGCTTTGTTTTGTTAGAATTGATAGAATTAGTATAGTTGTTAAACTGTGATATAAAATTCTTGAACTCAAACTTAGAAGAATTAATACCGCTGAAAGTCTTTGGGAGTTGAGGTCATTGAATGACTGTTGGATAAGGAACTGGATTCGTTACCATGGGAAATACTCATTTCTCAAACAGATTCTTCGATATCAGCAAGACAATTATTGACACTGACTTGAAAACCAAATCCGTTCCTTTGTTCAGTCACAAAACCACTTTCCTCTAAATCCAGGTTGGCTTTTGTGCAAATCTCCTGGATTTTACCATCCAAAGCTCAAATTTCTCCCTGAAGATTTTTGATGATGGCTTCTTCTTTAAAAGATTTTTTCTTTAAATTCTTATCTTGCTCCAGCAATTCCAAACTTACATTAATATCATGTTTGAAATTGCTCTTAGAATCAATAAGGGCTTTTAACTCATTGTAGTTATCCATTTTGAGATAGACAATAAATTAAGAATTTTTTTTAATTATATTTTGGACACTATGTATCCTGATTTATTTCACTGAACACCAAAGAAGGATTAAATTTTTTTATATATTTTGGACGCCATGTGTCCAGATTAATTTCACTTAACTGTGAAGGCAAAAATTATTATATATATTTGGACACCATGTCTCTGGATTAATTTCACTTCTGTGAAGGCAAAAAATTTTTATATATAAGAAGACAGCAGACTAGAAGATATTTTCTTTTTCTTGATGCCTTTTATGTTCATATCTGTCTCCATTTTTTTTTAAATTTCCTCTGCTATCATGCAAACAAAATTGATTCATGCGTTTAGTAAATCTGCACATATATATAGAAAATTGCTTATTTGTTTAGCAAAATTGCTTATTTACAAATATGTTAAGCAAAATTATAGCAAAATTAGTGACTCTCCATATAAGTCGTTACAGATTAACAAAGGACAAAACAAATGAACAGTATACATTATACAATGAGAATGAGGAGAGAGAATTGTTAAACATATTTCTTTAACAATTAATGTCATGGCATCAGGGATGAAGTCCAAAAACATTTATCTGTTTGAAATTGATTGAAACACTTATCTGAAGATAATCATAATTCTTCTTCCAATGGCTGCTTGCCAATATATTATTCAGGTTTTTTCATGGTCAGCATCACTTGTTCTTTAGAGTAGATTAACATGTGTCCATTCAGCTTGCTGGTCTTCAAGCCTCTTGTTTGGCACCTAGACCCATTCAGTGCCTAAATTTGGGTCTTACTTATTATTATCAGATAAAAGAACTCATCAGTGATAGTAGGAGGGGTTTGGTCTTATCAACCAAGAGGAGATAACCTATATTTTTCATAGTATCAGTAAATCATTATCTCAAAAAATTATTTTTACAATCTAAAAATATTTTGTGTCATTAAATAACCTGCAAAAGTTAATAAGCTGTAAAAAAAACAAATTAATCAATCAATTTTTATTATCTGTTTATCTGTGAATTGCCATGTATTCTTAAAATATAGTGGAATGGTTTCCCATTATCTTTTTTACAGTTTGGAATTCAGAGTTTTCCTTCTCTTAGATTGGTTGTCACCTAAGACAGAATGTCTATTTTGTTATTTAAGCAATAACTGGGGTGGGGGGGCAGAGATTGAGTCATGCATTTCACAAGGGTATTTGTGCAAAAGTGAAAGCTGCAGGCCAGCCTGGAATTTGAACTTGGCTTGCCAATTCCATTTTCCATATCAATATCCATTATACTGTAGGTGTGCCATGCTTACAATACTATCCATATATCCTTCATTTTTACATTTACAAAAGTATAAAGTGACATTGATTTAAACTCATGAATTTTTTCAAGTTCTTGCTATCCCCATGACAAGATAATATTTAATTATTTCTGAAACATTGTGTGCTTCAATACATAAATGACTCAAATGAAGGATTTGAGACAATGTTTCATGACTTTTAGTTTATATTTTAATGAATTTTCTGATGTTGATTGATTTAAAAAATACACTTTTAAATTTTGTAAATTATTTCACTTTGACAATATTGTCAAAATAAGCAAAAAATATACCAAATAAGTGGCAACATAGTTCAGCATTTGGATGCATTGAGATCAGTGATGTTCAGAGGTTTAGTGTTGTTTAGTGATGCCCAGAGCCAACTCCTTGATTGTATGCCCCTAAAACCCAAATAGGGGGGCCTATAGGATCTAGTACTGAGAAATGTGAGAAAAGAAGACATTTTAAATATGTAAAAACAGATGAAACATGAAATAAACTCTTTATTCAAATAAAATATAAACTAAATTTTTATTTCACTCCTTGAGTGGATACCTTCCTGATATGGATGCCTGGGGCCTTTGCACCCTCTGCACTCCCCACACTTCTGCATGCTACTGATTGAGATGGAATAATGGTTAGTGAGTTCGTCAGGTTGATCATTACTACTGAGTTGAGAGACTGATCCTTACTGAGTGCCCCATAATTGTGACTTTGTGCTCTTGTACCAAACTTAACTGTCAATGTATGTGTTATACAAATTATTTTTCTCTCTGCTGCATACACACACACCAAGGTATTTGTTCCTTTTCAGTCATAAAAATATGTAAATTTTAAATTAAAATATATATGCAAATATATATGCAAATATTTTTACTTGAGCAAAAATATCTGCACACATATGCAAATTTTATCAATAATACTCATGATCCAAGTCAATATAGATTCACACATGCAAATCAAACTTAGTAGTAAAAAGATTCATCAAGCATCATAATGTTTCTTTGACAAAAATTATACAACAGATATTATTTAAGTTTTTACTGAGTTTTATAATAAGTAACAAGAGAAAATTAAAAAAATGTTAAAAAAATCAATTGAAAATGGTTTTAATGCTTCAATATCTACATGAGATTATCTTGATAAAAAATCTAAATGTAATCTGTCCCCTTAAGACTACAAAAAATTTTCCTTTACTTAAAAATAATTTTTGTTAAGTTCTATTTTATTATTTAATCTTTTAGTAATCTTTAGTAAGGTCTTATAATGGACTTGTATTTTAAAATGTTAAATTTCAGCCCCTAAGGCAGTGGTTCTCAATCAGGGCCCATATGGATGCCAGGGTGGTCCATCTAACATTACTGGTGGTCCACACTAAAAAATAGCAAATTGGAGTCCATGGTAATATTTTAGTAGTTCATAGAGCAATTTCACTTTGGAACACTTGTTACAATTGTGAATTAGTCTATGACATATTAAAATACTAAAAATAGAAAAGCAACTGTAAAACGAGCAAAAAACAAGATCAAGTGGTGTAAGTTAGCTTCTCTTTTACTTTACCAGATGTTTTGATTGTAAAAGGTGAATAAAAACTGAGAAGGATATATAAAGGGAAGATTATATATAAAGGAAAATTATATAAAGATTATAATTTATTATATAAATTAATTTAGACTTTTTCTTAACATCATTCTGATCTTTATGCTTGCTACTGTATATAGTCTGTTCTCTTTAAGCTTATGTATCTTTTTTGTCAAACTGGTTGCAGATTATTTACTTTACCTTTGTGTTGGAAATTCCTCTGTAATTTGTTTTTCTAAAAGTAATAATTTTAATTCATACAAATAGAATATACAAATAGATATATGCAATTCCAATATGTGAAGATCATAAGAAACATGTATATAAATTGTCAATACTAAATAAATGAACCTAATGAACAGAGTTTGTCTTTGATTTATTACATGTAGGTAAAATGGTTCACCATGCAAAATGTAGTCCTTGCTATGGATTGTAGAAAAAAGTTTGAAAAACACTGATCTAGGACATGGAATCATGTAATTGTAAATAACCCTGTGCTTGCAGGGATGCCATTTTTATTCTTCTGCAATGTGTCATGTTCCTTCAGGATCATGGTTCTCCACAACTCCCTATCCTTTGTAGTTCTGAGTAAGCTTTGTTTTTTAATCATATCTCCCAGTCTCTGTTCTGCCATCCATTTACAAAACTCATTAGGAAGATTATTCACTATTTAACTCTGCCCCTCTTGCTTCCAATATGTCTTGTGACTGTCAAATTATCCAAGCCCTCTTTGCTCATTATGAGTCCTAGAAATTTCAACTGTCTCTTTTTAATTTAAAGTAGAACATCCTTTTTGTTTCCATTTTCTCTAAAACGTCATTGTTGCACATCTTCAGTCCATGGTATTCTCAATATCCTTCTGTAGAACCACATTTTTGTTGCCTCAAGTCTCTTCTTCATCTGTGAGGAGATTGTTCAGCATTCACTGCCATAGAGGAAAACCAATATTACTTAACAATTCAGCACTCTTTTCTTTGTTTCTAACAAAATTTTCCTGTTTCTTAATACTTTGCTTAGCATTTGGAAGGCAAATTTGGATTTCCATGTCACATTTTCTATCCTCTGTTAAAATGCTTACTAGATTTTTAAATGTTCATGCTTGGTTTAAGTATCTCTAAATCAAATTACAAGAATTTAATTTCTTATGTTCATGCTGAATTATTGATAAAAAAATGATTATACATTTTAGAAAAACATTTTTTCCTTGGTTTGTTTTGTCTGAGATTCAATTGATATAGAAAAAAAGTGTCATTTGATTGTATGCATCAAAGAACCAAGTGTTTGAAAAAAGATCTGAGCACATTTGGAGTTGTTGCTAATTCCAATAAAAACTCAGCAAAGTTTAACTTTCAAATACAAAAAAATGGTGTTTCAAAAGGGTGTTTTTTTCTCTTAACTCCACTATTGCTGTATACACCCTTGACAATTCTTATTGTTTTAAAAAGCTATTTTTTAATTTTAATAAAACCTAAACATATGAAACTGGATTTATGCATTCTCTTTTTTCTCAAGAATTGACAACAAACTTTATTTTATTAGATTGTTTATTTGCAAGAATAATTTTATATATACAAAGTTTATAAAAAAATATGTGAACCAACTACAATGTAATATTTATCATCTTATATATCATATTATAAATAAATAACTATGAAAAAAATGTCTTATTATTCATAAATTTATAAAAATATCTGAACAAGAGAACAAGAAAATTTAGATAAACACATAACTATGAGTAACAAATTATAAATCTTGAAAAAAATGCATTTTCCAGGAATTTCTTTCATTTGCTCTTGACAGCAGAAATGTTAAGCACTATTTATTTATTAGACTGTTTAATTGTAAGAATAGTGCTTAACCTTTTGAATTTTGACCCCTTGATGAGTACAAATCTCCCACCCTGCGCCCTTGCTGTCCATCTCTGCTGTCCATGACTCTGGGTGGTATACCAACCACTTGGGTATATGCACTTTCACACAGCAGATGGTTCAAAGGGTTAATGTTGTCGATCCTTTAGAAAAAAGAGAATGTATAAATCCAGTTTCAGATGTTTGGATTTTATTAAAATTCTAAAATTAACTGTTTGAAACAATAAAAATTGCCAATTGAATATACAGTAGTAGTAGTGTCATGGAAAAACCATCCTTTTGATACACTGATTTTTGCAGGTACAAATGTTAAACTTTGCTCTAAACTCTTTATTTTTTTTATTAATTTCAAGAAGAAACCAAGAAAGTCCAATGACATACATTGTGACTATGACAACCAAAATGAAGACATTGTAGTAGGATTAGTTAGTAGTAACACGATATGGAAAATATACATATTCCTTTTCACTAAGAGAGTGACAAAGAAAACTCTCTCTCTCTTCTCTATTACACATACTTCCTTTCCTTCCTTTTATTGTTCCTATCCTTGGTAACTGATAGAACCTTAACATAGTTTATGTGGGTCAGTGAATGTCATAAAAAAATCAACCAATGACAACACGTCTTACCAAAAATCAAATGGAAAAGATGGATGTGTCAGGCCCAATAAAAAAAGAAAAAACCACGTATGCAGAAGAAGAATTAGCCCAACTTTCATCTCTATATACCATAACATCACTACAGTGAAATAATTTAAAAAGTTAAAATTTTCTGTTAATCACTTAAAACTTGGCTTGGATTGGGTGAGCTTGAACCTCAATAACTAATGAATGATTTCTTATTGACCATTTTCTCTTTACTTTTCTGTTGCTAGATCAAAGTATGACTTAATATACTGAATAAATATAAGTAATTTACTCAAAATCTTATAGTAAATAATAAGTATTTGTTAGTAGAGTGATACCAAATATGAGATTGAGCTGCAAATAAAAAATAGGTTGGACATGGGTGTTGGACTTAATTCTTGTAAAACTGCTGTGAAAATAGTTGATCATATTGCAAAAGAAATTAAAAGTGAAATATTTACAAAAATTGCTGCACAAAATAAAAAAGTCTGTGTTATGATAGATGAAGCCTCAACGATATCTAGTAAGTCAGTGATTATAATCTTTGTGAAAATTGAAGATTGTGATTTATCACCAACAATTTTCTTGGATTTAGTGGAGTTAAAAGGTCAAGGATCAGAACAAATTTATAATACCATGTTGGAAAATTTGCACTCTGCTGGATTTGATAATGAATCCTTAAGAAATAATTTGATTGTCTTTGTTCTGATGATGCAAGTGTAATGCCTGGTCACAATTCTGGGGTAGGCACTAATCTAATTGGCCTCCCATTAGATGTTACACTTTCAGTAAAAAGATAATTGACAGCAGAGTAAAATAAAATCAGGCTAAACACTAGCACAAGGTTACAAACCAAGAGTGCTCAGTAAGAAACACAGTTTCTAGAGCTTCAAAATTATCATAATTACTTAACTATCATGAATACCATCTTATCTAGCTTGTAATAAATTAATTTAAGAATAAAAACAAATTTCTTTCTTTATTGGAAATATTATTTTAAAAGCATTTGAAAATAATTATTTCAGTTTTTATTGATGTGATTAAATTATTTCAAGAACTTTTTTTAATCTTGCTTTTGTTTAACAAAATCAATGTTTTAAAGACTGAGTTCTATTTTTTTCAATTCAGCTTTGATAGATTTCCCAAAACAACTTTCAAAGTTTCATTTAGATAAATTGATATTCAGAAACCGAGTATAATGATCAAATTTCTGAGTCATAATAATAAATAAATAAAATTTCATGTTGTTGGAAAAAAACCTGCATTATGTTTATATTCATTGGTTTAGTAGACATAGACATTGTCTAATACCAATCGGCTATACAGAGTAATGTCCCTTGCATTGCTTATTTTCATGTTTTTACATAAAATTTCGAAGTTAACTAGACTGGCTGATCACTTATAAAATAAATCAAAATTTAAAATTTTCCTATTTTAAAACATTTACACATTTATAATAAAACTTCAGGCTGCATTGTTTTGTTTTATCATTGTATAAATTTAATTATTGAGTGCAACAATGAAATTCCATAGACTAAGCTTGTATGATTCAGAAACTAAAAAACCTTTTTTTGTATTTTAGTAACTAACTTTTCAATTTAACCTATTTTTTCCAATTTTTTCTTATAAACAGGTGACCCGAAAGAGTGTATAAATATTGTCATTTTATACTCAGTCAGTTAAGTGCCATGTGTGATACACGCTCAGATGATCATGTCTCTTTTGATTCATAACTGACTAGGCAGAAAATATTCTGGCAGTAGGTTGCCATTTCTTTCTACAATAGACTGGTTGCCAACGAAGGCTATAGGACCCAGTCTATCCTGCTATTCAGCACATATCTATTGATGGGACTTGTTTAACACCAATTTTTGGTTAGTAAAATATAACATATATTCATCAAAATAATAAAGTGAGACATTTATAATATATATACAGTGGTGGGATTCAAAAATTTTAATAATACATTCTATGAACTTTAGAAACTGGAGGCCAAGTATGAAAATCAGTCAGATGTCAGCCAAGTACAGGGACAAGTATAAAGGTGTCTAGCAGGGTATGAGCCAGAACACAAAAATTAAATTAATTTAATTTAGACAATCCTTAGGGTGAGCAAGAAAGAAATAACAGATTCTGGAACATTTTCATATAATATTTTACTAATTTACTATTTTTAATGGTGTATTTACGTTGTATGCTGCTGTTTGGACAATAAAGAAATATAACAACAAAATGTTTTACCTTTGTATTTTTTATTGAAAATATTCTTTCAGTTTCACTTTAAATATTTACATATAGCCACTTGATTTTCATCATAGTGTTTAGCCTGATTTTATTTTACTCTGCTGTCAATTATCTTTTTACTGAAAGTGTAACATCTAATGGGAGGCCAATTAGATTAGTGCCTACCCCAGAATTGTGACCAGGCATTACACTTGCATCATCAGAACAAAGACAATCAAATTATTTCTTAAGGATTCATTATCAAATCCAGCAGAGTGCAAATTTTCCAACATGGTATTATAAATTTGTTCTGATCCTTGACCTTTTAACTCCACTAAATCCAAGAAAATTGTTGGTGATAAATCACAATCTTCAATTTTCACAAAGATTATAATCACTGACTTACTAGATATCGTTGAGGCTTCATCTATCATAACACAGACTTTTTTATTTTGTGCAGCAATTTTTGTAAATATTTCACTTTTAATTTCTTTTGCAATATGATCAACTATTTTCACAGCAGTTTTACAAGAATTAAGTCCAACACCCATGTCCAACCTATTTTTTATTTGCAGCTCAATCTCATATTTGGTATCAGAAAATGTCTGGCTTCTCTTTGCCAAACTGTATTGACTGTATTGAAAACTCTGCACATAGATGCAATATGTTTCTGATTCAATGCATCTTGTAATTGTATCATCTGCACGATCTTACAGTTGCTTTAAGCAAATACTGTGGGTCGTTGATGAAAAGTACTCATTCATTTTTTTTCTGGAGAGATGCTTGTTGGATTACTTCATCTCTTCCTGATGCAACAATATTGCACATTCTCCATTCTAATGAGACATGACATCCCTTCAGCTTTATAGAATCAAATTTTGTGCATTAACTACATCCTAGTTTATTACAAACTATTAAGCCATCATATTTTTTCTGAAAATTTTCATATTGTTCATTGCTCCAGCAGTCTGGAAGTAAACTTGTTGCATCTGCCTTGCAGAATATCAGTATTTGCATTGTTTCCATGCTGAACAGTCTTAATAGTTGCATCAGCATTTTCTCCATCTAATACAACATTAGAACCAGAAGCAAAACCAGACATTTTTTCTGTTCAATTTGGTTCCATTTCACCCTCACCCGGCTCATGCCTTGAAGTTACAATTCTAGGGATTTTTTGCACAAACCCCAATAAACTTTGTTGTCTCTTCATTTTCAGGCTGAATCATAAGTTGTAACAAACATAGATTTATAGATTTATAGTTATACTTAAGTATTATTATTTAAAAATTAGAATCCAAGAAAATGTTATTTTTTTCAATTTAATTTAGATCTAGATTTAGTAGATCTAGTTAATCTGAACATATTAGTAAGTAATTTTCCGTAAGCATATTAATTAGATCGAGGCTATTTTTCTACTAGATTTAGATCTAGCCTTAAGTGACTAAGTCTTATAGGAAAGGTACCTTTAAACCTCTACAAAAGTACAAAATCAACCACTATTTCAATTAAAATATAGATCTCAAAAGGCCAAGTTTTTTATAAATATAATTTACATAAGCTTAGTAGATATCTACTTTTTATAGGCTTAATTTAATCAAACGGCAAACATGGCGCTTGACAGCTCTAGCCTCTAGGCATTGTAGATATCTAAAACAGCCTTAGATCATCTAGAGCTAGGACTAAAATTGAGAAGAGCTTGTAGAAAATCTAAAAAAAATGGTTACTAAAAAGTTCAACTACCAGCTGTCAGCTTGGTTCAGCAGAATATGATAGATATATACGCACATAACATGGTGTTAGGCTATATTAGCATATCACATAATTATGCATATTTAGTTATGATAGGGTTTATCAGAAAGATTTGTTTGTTTATTTAATGTCATATCAACTCCTTATGGGTCATATAATGCCGAAATTTAATTTTATTGGGAGCTTGAGTAATTTTTTCGTTTTACTGTTGCTGGTAATTTTTTTCTTTTACAAAAATCTATTGCTGGAATTTTTTTCACTGTGAAAATGTATTTTTATACTTTTATTTTTTGTCCCCAGTTTAGGGGGATCATTATTTGTCCATAGCTGGGACCCTGGGAACAACAGCAATTGAGATGGTTCTACACTCCTGAAATCCTCCTTTATCAGAAGGATTTCGTTGTACAAGTTCAGTAGATATATGAAAGTTCTTTAAATATTGTCATTAGTAAATTTAGTAATTTTTGTTTGCATTGGGGAATTATTAGATTATTTGGGAGTGATAAATCTGTCAGTAATAGGCAATAACATGAGAAAGTGGTATTTGTGTAAGTTGACTTATCCATGGTCTTCATTTCTAGAGCTGCTCAATTCCATGTACTTTCTTTGTGAGGGACTGGGTGAAAGAGAATGGCTCTAAATTTCCCTTTCAGTAGGATGGTTTCTTTTTTTCTATGGAATCATGGGAATTAGGTTTTTTATTTTATTTTTTGTGATTGCGAGATCACTACAATTACACCACAAGGCACAACATATTTTAAACTAGTATGAGTTTAATGCCCAGATTTTCAGAAATAAAGAACATTTTATTTTCAATAACAATAAGCATGGTGCTGATTATAAAGGTTACTTTTTTAACTTAGTTTTGCAGGTACAGTGTTCTTTTATTTATATGAATACAGCTATCTCATTTTGATGAAGACAAAAATTTCATCATTATGACTCCTTCTGTTTATAATCAATCTCTTAACCATATAGTACAATTTAAAAAAAATTTCTTATAATATTTCTTCATCCAAATTTCAGTCAAACAACTTTAATTTTTAAAGTAAAGTAGAAAAATTCAGCTATAACAATCCATTTGTTAGTTACCATAACAAAATGATTCAGCCAGATGATAATGGTACTGATGAAATTAGCCATTTCCATACAGGAAAGGATTATAGCCATATCACATTAAAACACCAGTTCCATACCTTCACTGAAATTAAGCAACATTGAGCCTGGTAAGTACTTAGATGGGTGGCCACTTGGGAATACCAGGTGCTGTAAGCTTGGCTATGTGGATGGTGTAATGAATAATGGCTTTAAATTGTTAATCAGAAAGCCAAGTTCCAATTCCTGTTGGGTTCATTATATTTACTTACATGCAAATAACCTTAGGAAAGGTATAAACCCATCTCTTCTCAAACCAGCTATGGATTGATTAGTAAGATTTGTATCACTAAACCATTATTATCTCAAAAAATCTTAAAAAAGTATTTTCTGGCTTTAAATAACCTGCAAAGAGTTGATAAACCATAGAATATAAATCAATCAATCAAAAACTATACAGGAAGCATTTGGCATTCACTGACAAAACAGTTATTGTTACTCACAGTTGAAATTTATAAAATCTTTTCTCTTCAAATAGATTTTCAGAAAAAGAGAATTCTCAAGTCCACTTTATTCTTCTTTCAAGGACTAATGCTTTTTTCTTTCTAAACCTTTTAAGGTAATGTGGAAAGTCAATACTTTTGTTATGTCATTATTTTCCTTTCTAGTAATATGTGCTACACATTTTTGTTGTTGGAAATGTTTAAGTGATTTAGATTTTTTTATTTAGTATATCTCTTTACTTATAATCTTATAGCACAAATCTATAGAGTCTGATTAAGGATTGTCTTCTTTAATACCTATAGGATTCATTTACTGGAAGTCATTTTTATTCATTGATAGACAGGTTCAGTGCACCAAAATAGTGTATGAGTTATGATTATGATATGATGTGTATCCATGGTAATTATGATTACCATGGACACACATTTACTATATCAAGGGATGCACAATATTTATTGCTCACCAGCAAATTAATAATGAGGGTGCTAGGAAAGAGAGAATATTTCCAATTTTCAATTCCCTGTTATAGGTATTAGTATATCCATAATATATTAACACCTTAATACAATGGAAGGAAGGATCAAAATAGCTGAAAGAAATGAATGACAAATATGTATTGGTTTCAAAGAGATTTTATATACCTCTATGTTATACGAGATATTATGTACAAATATGTATATAGCTGTCACTATTTACATATGAATGCAACAAGCAATGTAAATGGGTGAAAACTGAGAGGGTGTTATTTGTAATATTAGGTTGGTGCAAAAATAATGACGTAATAATGTCGTTTTTTGACGTTAAAAAATATGTCAAAAAACGACATTATTACGTCATTATTTTTGCATCAACCTAATATTTAACAAATGGAAAACAACCAGGCTGATGGTGTCCTTTATGTTCCTTGATAGGATCATGTGCTCTCCTCTGTTCAACCTACTGTTGCAGGCTTATGATGACATCTGTTTTCTTTGCTCTCTATATAGCTATTGGGATTTATCACCATCTGAACTGACATCACTCACCAGCTGTCACATGACCCTTGTGAATTCATCTTACTCAAAGAGAGGTAATTTCTCTCTGCATCCCTACAATAGATTTAGGATATTTTTTTTAATTGAATTTACCCTAAGCAAGAGAGTAAAGCCACTAAGATATAAGGGGTTACTAGGTGTGAAAGAATTAGGAAACAGAAAACATTATGAAGAAGTGAGAACAATAGAAGAGTAATGAGGAAGACAGTAGATAATGATTGTTATTGCATTTAACTTTTTTGAAAATCAAAATTTGGTCAGAAAGCATTGAGTCGGAAGAGAGCTCCATAAGCAAGAAGTGCAAGAAAAGAAACTTATAGCTACATCTTTTGCCAATTCAACTGTAAATTGATGAGACTCTGTTGCCAATCTAGTACTGCACTTAAAATCACAAAGTCTAGGAAGCAAAGCAAAGAGTTTATCTGAACAATTACCATGAAAATATTTATAGAAAAGACAAAGGGAAGCAACTTTACAGTGGTAGGAAAGAGACTGAAGCTGAGGGGCCAGGTCAGGACCAATAATACTCCTGATTCTCTAAATAATATGTAGCAGCAATATTCTAAGCATGGGCGAATGATAGACTTATAGATATGTAAGATAGATTCTGGAAAGAAAAAATTGTCTAGCATAACTTATATAAATAATACACAAAAACTGAAAATAAACATGATTGCTTCCTTGGTCCTCTGCTGACTGATCTCTCATACACACACACACACACACATGCACACATGTGTATCATACATGTTAATATTTGTACATTACATGATTAAGAAACAAGATGATATTGTGCAAGCAAACATTTCTAACTTAAAAGATTAGTGCAACATAATCTTCCTCTCACTATTTCCCCATTTTTTGACCTTGTGCCAAAAGAAACTGAGCTTAGTATATATCAAAATAGTCATGACTTAACTACAATATATTTATTATTTATATATATTGTATTTATTACATGTATTACTTTATGCTGGCAATGTCTGATAAGAATACAAGACTGAGACTTTCATATGCAATATTATTATTTATTCCCTTCTGAACTACATCAAATTAACATTGCCTGTAAGGATATATGGTTTCTTGGGGACTTTCTTCAAGCTTTTGATCTTTTTCTTGTGAGGATGTAAGGGACTTTTCCCCTTTCAAGTCAGGCATTTATATAACCTTCTCTCATCCAATTGTCTATTTTATGCTACATCAACATCCCTTGAGGCCCAATTCTCCGCTTATGGTTATGAGATTACCTTATACTGGGCGCAAGTGATAAATTGTCCCCTAAATTATGCAAACATTAATACTAACATCTCATTTTAACAAATATATTTACCAAAATTATGCAAAACTATCTTAAAATACTAAAGAGTAAATTTATTCAATAAAATCGTTATTGTCTTCAGCCTTGGCCTCCAGATGACTTCAGAATCTCCTGCAACTCTTCTGGATGGTCTCCTAGTTTATGTTGAAGTTATAACATATGAGTGAATCAATGCCATCATGCTAGATCACCCTTACCAGAGGGCTCTGCAACAGCACATCCTACTGAGGGATGGGTGTTGATTTTTTATCAAATCGCCATCTCTAGATAAATTACCAATCAAGGTGAAAGAACTTCGACCTGCCGATTAGCACACCATGCATTTTTGAATTCAAAGTTGTTGTTCTCCTAGAATGGTTACCAACCAAGACTAGAAACCTGCCCTACAATTTAACTCATAGCTGGTGGGAGAAGAAATGGCTTCATACTTTTCCTAAGATTATTTGTGCAAAAGTAAACATCATTTCCTACTCTTAACAATGTTTACTTAAAGTTATAACTGAATTAGACTTGGCCTTAATTATTTCCAGAATATACAAGATGACATTATTTCTTTTTATTTATTTTGTTACAATGCTTGCAATGTCAAGTTATATAAAAATTTGTAGACAATCTTTCTGTTTTAAACTTGTGGAAGATCCATACATATTGTAGTGGATGGGTTAATTATGTGGTAATATTTGTTGAGAATAGGTTGTGTGTCAATTAATTATTTCCACTAACATCAAAATAATATACAAAATTCAACTGGATTGTTTTAAAACGTAACAATTAGATTTATTTAGGATGACGTACAAGCATGCAATGAAAAGGTAGGACAGAGTCGTGTCCCTTTGATTTGGAAATATTTGTACCAGAGTTCATATTAAGAACAAGACATATTTAATTAAAAATTAATAAAACATTTATATACAATTCAAAACAATATACAAGCAGAATATTTTGTGTATATTATGTTGGCAAATATGTAAGATGTTTTAGGTTTCAGAATGTCTTTCTTGTAATCGTTCGTTAATGTTGATATTAAAGTTGTTAATATTAAGTGTCTTTTAAACAGAAAGTTCTTAAGAAGTAATTTACCTTTACTGTAATATTTTTAAGGTCATTCGCACATAAATGTTTACTTAATAGATAGTGAGTGCAATTCACTTTAGATAAGCAATATCTGAGAAATAATGTCCACAGAGTTGGTTGAGTTTGAATTGTGAGTGAGTCAGTGTTGATGTACTTTTGCTGGTTTCGAATGACATGGAGTAAGTTTGCAATTTCTCTGTGGTGCTGTCACTGACTGCTTTGGTAAGTCGGTTTTTATCTTTAATGTCTGGTCAGCAATGACTAAGACAGGAGTCGATGAAGGTTACATCTTGGCACTTGGTAACTACTACTCAAAAAGTTCACACGTGTTTGGTTTATATAATGGTCAAGTGGCTCCTAGCATATGAGCGGGAAAACAGATTGGTCGCATGCAGGCGGTTTGATTGGTCGGAACTGACTAATCAGCAAGCCAGATTGGAGGTGAATGACCAATGAATACTTGTTATATTGTATGAAAGTAGAATTTTACTTACCAGATAGGAAGAGTGCATTTCCTAACATGAGGTAAGGCTGGTTGTGTTGTGGAAGATTCCACAATATATTGTTGTGGAGTTCAACACTTTTGAAATTGGTCTCCTGGAACATTTGTCCCTCAAACAATATTGGCAGACTCATGTAAGTTCAGTTAAAAATAAATAACACAAAACATGGAATTTAAAACAAACAACAATTAATTCATGTTATTAACAAAAGAAATTATATGTGTACACAATGAAAATCAAAGGAATTAGGACATTAAAACAAGCTATAAGAAGAATGTGCTTGTTTGTGTGTGTGTGAAATAAACATGTATGATACACATGTGTGCATGTGTGTGTGTATGAGAGATCAGTGAACAGAGGACTAAGGAAGAGGTCATGTCCCAGTGGCAGCATTCTTTTTCTATGTTCAACTACATCTAAAGCAAGAGGAAAAAGAGGAAGAAAGACAATATGTTTGCCTTTTTATAGCCTTAAAGAGTGCATCCTAACAAGTGTTTTTGCCAAAGCCAGTTGGTGTAACCCACAATATTCCCACACAACAATTTACCAATGGCAGAAAGCTCTAAAAATTTGACATAATGCTCACACCTGGGTTATGAAAATGAGGAAAAAATAATCAAATAAACTTGTGTGCCAAGAACCATTTCTCACTGTTATACTACTTAATCAAGATCTCTTTCTGATTCACAAATGCATTTCACCAGACATATAAACCAGATGTGAGCACTAAGAATGCAAAACAAAAAATAAAAAAAATATTCTTCCATGCCAGGGTTCCAAGCATCATATCTGGTTCATAAAAGAAATCCCTGAAAAAATCTGAAAATGCAATAGCCAATCACAAACATTCCCACAAAAAAAAAAAAATGGATGTCCCTGAGTGCCTATAATTTTTAAAACAAAGATATAAAAATGGTACTCATCACTGATGACAAGCAGTTCAGCATCAACACTTTGGCCTAGTCACATGACTGCCAGATCATCGGACACCTCACTCTGGGCCTCTCTCCTGACACCAACTGTAACCTTGGCCAACCAACCCAGGAAATTGGTCAACTCCCTCCCATACTGACAACAGCCTTATGCCTAACCACTTTCCTTACAAATGGCAACTAAGGAACCACATATGGACAATTTTTTGCCACCATTCATACAACTATGTTGTTGAAATCATAATTCTTTCTTGTTCCTTTCCTTTACAACCAAATGTCCATTATAACATCGCTATGACATTTTAAAAAATCAAATTAACTCTAAGAACTATAAATAGAGAACATAAATGCTTTGAGAGACAAGAAAGAATGGGTTCAAAATGATTTCTCTGCAATTCATAACTTGTCAACACACTTGATATTTGCAGACATGAAAAGATGAGTTTTATTTCCTTGACAAATAAAAGAATTTAAATATAAATTCTTTCTTTAACAAAAATGGTTAAAGTGCAGGATGAAATACTCATTATCAACATGATGATGTGAAAAAGTTTGAATCTCGTAAATTTTTATCTTGTATTTTAGAGTAGTTTTAGATGATATTTAAAAAATTTGACATCCAGCTACTTTGATACTTTGATATCCAGACTTTTAGCAATTTTGGGACTTTATATTTGCTTTTTTCATTTTCTCCTTATACTTCATTTCCTTATGAATATCTAAGCCTAAATATTCACAATATAATATCCAGTTTCTAATTGAAATTTCTGATTTATAATTTTAATGACCTTTGTTCATTTGGTTTTCTTTTTATCATATCTTTTCTCAACCCTATATGTTAATAATGCCTCTTTGCATGCAAAACAAATGTTGTTTCAGTTAAGAAAATAATTTAGATTAAAAATTTAATTTTACTTTGTTATTTTACAAATGTTTTACAAGTGAAAGTAATCCAAAAATGATGATTGTTAACTTTTTTCTCATGAGCTTTAAGCGGAAGAAAGGAATATGAGTAAAAACTTAAAATAACAATTGAGAAAGGTTGAAGTTTTTAGCTATCAATATGTGGCAGAGAGTAATGGTCACCCTTGAAATATTAATAATTATAGTAATATAGAATTTTGTTTATAGATGAGAAAAATAATCTGTGGTAGAGTTTGTGCCCAAGAGAATCTGTGTTTTGTCAGAATTATTAATATAAAATGTCAAAACAATAATGTTTATATGAACTATGAAATACCAATTGAGAAGAAGAGACTTTTCATTTAATCATGAAGTTGTATTCTAAGTTTATCAACACCCCAGGTTTTTGTTTTGTTTAAATAAGTGCGTGTTTGTGCAAAAACAAACAGTTGAAATCAAAGTCTTGGAGCTGGGTGAAATGATTGACAAGCAGTCGACCTGAGAGAGAGAGAGAGTTAGGCAGTGAGAGTGAAAGTGTCCGCTTGCTGCTGTAATAAGGGAGGAAGTGAACTCAAGTTATCTGCAATATTGGTGCAATACTGCCAGTGTACCCCCAAATATACTCATAGTGAAATAATTACAGCAACTACTAAGAACAAAAAGGGTGAACCCAAAATCTACTTCTCTCCTTTCAGAATTATTTGCAATATTTGTTTTTTTTTTCTGGACTTTATTTCATATACACTACTTTCTTGTAAAAGAAGCATTATTCTTTTTGTACCAATTTCTTCATTATATACATATACATAAATTTTTCTTTGGACTCAAATCGACTTGTTCATATTTGATTTTTCTG
Source organism: Acanthosepion lycidas (assembly GCA_963932145.1). Lineage (NCBI taxonomy): Eukaryota > Metazoa > Mollusca > Cephalopoda > Sepiida > Sepiidae > Acanthosepion > Acanthosepion lycidas. Next base: position 14,401,840 of record OZ010580.1, on the reverse strand, counting down.
CTTGGCCTGATTCTTGCCCCAACGAATGACCAGCTAAATCTTCCAGAATCTACGATTTGTTAATTGCTCTCCAGGATCAAAAAAATCACAATATGGCTGGAAAGTTGAATTGAATCGACATTGTGAACCGGAGACTTTGATTGAACCTGTAATACTGGACCAGGACACGACCAATTGCTGGTCAGGAGAGGTGTTAGAAATATGTTGAGTTCTAAATTCCAAAGCACTTTAAATAAAGAGCTCCCATGCAAGCTTTGATTTGAAATTACTCGGTCAGCATGATTTCAATATAGATAAGTGGATTTGGGGGCCTTAAAAATAATAAAAATATCTAAGTTCAAAAGTTGATTAAGTAATAGATTTAACTCATCATTACAAGGTTTTAAAATTTTAATTTTGTTCAGAAAAAGAAAAATAGCAAAATAGTTTAGTTTTCTGTGTAAATTTTTGAGATGAGAAGTTATCATTATTATAGATTAATCATACAAGTGTCCTCATCTTGATTGTTATAGACACAACATTTCAACCATTGTATATATGCATATTCTTTCAGGTATCAGTTATATTCAGTAATCTTCTGAGAAATTTGAATTGAACCTTTTATTCAATCCATAAAAGTGGATTTTTATTTGTTCAGGCTTGAAGATATCTTTTATTAGTTTTTATAAATTTATTCTTGAGTTTCTACTTTTGCTTTTCCCACAACCAGTATATATGAATTTTACTACTTAATCCAGGGGAATTAACTCATGACTACCTGATGCATTTAACCAATGCTTTTATCCAGTAAATTATAACAACCAAAATGCAAGTAATGTGTCTCAAAATAAAAAATGGTGAGCTAAATTGGATGTTAAAAATGGGGTGCTAGCTAAATCAGATATGAAGTTTTAATTACTACTGATTTTGTATTTGACCCTTTAAAAAAAAAGATAAATATTTAAACTTTTAGTGAAGCTTTATTCAATGCAATTTGGCTATTGCCCATCTGTGAGATTTGACCATTTCTTTTATAATTGTGTAGTTCAAGAGGGAGACAACTATGGTTGGCTTTCACCATAGATCCTCTTATAAAATTAACTTTTTTTTACATACATCATTCTGCTGTAAACATTTTTTTAAAATTATAAATACACAATTATTTTTACTTGTACTTATTTTCTGGAATCAGAATAATAGAATTTTTCTATATATAAAAGTTTTAGAAGCTTTGTTTCAGGCAGTTATGATTTTAGACAAATGATACAGCTCAGATCATCTTTAGTTCTCAGTTCCAATGAAAAATTGTGATATATATAGTGATGTTGATGTAATAAAGTCATTAATCTGAATAGGATAATATATTATAACAATTTAGCAATTAAATAAATTTTCATCATTTGGTTACCAATTTAAAGTTATACCATTAAGTATTTCTGCCATGAAACAGTCATTATAATTCAGTATTTTGTGTTCTTGGCTTGCAAGAAATTGATAGTGAATTTATTTCTCACTGATGGCCTTGTGTAAAAATCTTAATTTTAAAACCTATATTCAAATATTCTCATTACTTCTCAGATGCAAATGATTATTATGCATGGCATTAAAAACAACACACACATGTAAAACTTTAACACATTCCTTTAAGTATTGCTTTTGGAGCAATATCATAGTGTTGATTAATTAAAAGATGAAAAAACATATTTTATATTTATTTTATCTCTTTATCTTTCAGCTCTAACTCTTTGGATGTTCAATGCATCAAAATATTCCTTACAAATCACAGACGCTAAGTTAATCAGCTGTAAGTATTTTTCATCAGCTACACAAAATTGTATTTTTTTGCAAATATTCTTTATGATAAGTGCTTTTTGAGCATATGAGCTGATTGTTTCAATATCATAAACAATGTGAGTGCACATTATATATATATATATATATATATATATATATATATATATAATATCTGTATAATATATTATATATATATAATATCTATATAATATATATTATATATATAATATCTATATAATATATATTTTATATATATATATAATATAATATATATAATATATATTA
>OZ010580.1:14342282-14394782 GCA_963932145.1 Acanthosepion lycidas | reverse complement strand
GCAGTCAACTGAAATTTCCATAATATTTATTAAGTTTTTGCTTGCAAGGAGTGAACTAATTTTATGAAAAAAGTGAAAAATGTTCATTTTATTGTATATCCCTGCTCTTAAACTAATTCATCGTATATGTAATGAGTCCTGTGCTTAAATTTAGCAGGCACCTATTTTTTTAGAATCAATGCTTTTCAGGTTGACTTGTCTATAAAAATTTGTCTAAGCAGGAGTTATCTCCCTTCCTCTTTAAAATCCTCACAAGTTTTTTTCTGAGAATCCTAAGAATTTTTATTAATTCACAAAAATGAACAAAAAAGAAGAAACAAAATTTCAAAACAAAAATGTGATTTTGACTTACTTGCATTTCAGCATTTAGAGTTTGAATAAAACATTTGTATCAAATATGACTTTTAATCAATTATTTTTTTTCTCAAACTGTCATCATATGTTAAAAATTATTAATATTAAAAAAATTATGTGATATTTTTTAGGTAAGTTAAATTATTTAGTATGTTTTGATATGAAATGAGTAATATGAACCTGACCATGAATCTATAAAGATTCCAATTATTTTAAATTTTACGCTTAAAGTCTTTAGAATTAATGATATTTAGCTTAACAGTAACTATGATTTTTATGCTCTAAGGATATTTGCCTTCTTTACTCTATAAATATCAAATTGATTCAAAATAGAATAACAGGTCAATTTTGTTAAAAAGAATAATCAAGATTAGAAAAAAGTATGATCATTGAAGTAAATTTTAAAAACTTTTTCAAATGCAGGAATACTTAAAATTACACTATTTACATTATTTGGACTATTGTCCTCATCCTTGTCGCCATGTTTATCACAACGTTTCTTCAGGTGTTTGGAATGTCGAACTGAACACTTTATTTTGCTCACTGGGGTAGACTGTTCTAGTTCCACGTGCCATGTCTAATGGATGTCAGTTATCAGTTATCTCCTGTTAATTCCCCTCTCAAAGTTCTCTATCATCTTAACCAGGTATTCAACTCACACTCTTTGGGTCCTGTCACTTTATCCACTGTGCCATGTGTCCTCGAGGACACATGGCACAGTGGATAAAGGCATTCATTATATCCAGTGGCAGGACCCAAAGAGTGTGAGTTGACTACCTGGTTAAGATGATGGAGAACTTTGAGACGAGAATTAATGCGAGATAGCTGACATCCATCAGACATGGCATGTGAAACTAGAACAGTCTACAAAAGTGAGCAAAAAAAAGGGTTCAGTTTGATATTCCAATCACCTGAAGAAGGCCGGAGTGTACAACGGCCGAAACGTTGTGATAAACATGGTGACAAAAATGAGGACAATAATCCGAATAATATAAATAGTGTACATAATACCTCATCTCAGAAACATAGACAGATACTTAAAATTAATCAATCTTCATGTTTATCCATCACGAATATCCCTCTAAAATGATCTATGAAGTTTGGAAAAGTTTTATATAGACTAACACTCTTTTAAGTGGTGCATTTTAAGAATTTAGAAATTTCTTGCACTTAACAAACAAGAACAGATATTTCAATTTGATGTGAATCAAAAGGCTAGAAAAAGATTTGGTGCAACACCATCAAAAATATTTCTTATATGAATCAAATTGGTTTCATCTTTCCTAATTAATCCATTTATTCTACTCCAATCAATGGATTTTTTCCTTGTGTAGATTTAAATATACTCTGGTATATTCCGCAAAATGGCTTGAGCAAAGAAGGTCATTGTTAATATGATAAAAGGATATATTGACCAAGTGCTGATGTAAATTTGACTAAGAAATACATATATTTTAAGTAACCAATATGTATTCGCACACTGTTTCTACTTTCCTGTTTTCTGTGCCCACAGAGCAGTGGTGTGATAACCCATACAGTCAGAAGTGGTCAGACAATAATATTTTCCCTTGTTAGAGATGTATGGCTAATATAAAAGTTATCAGTGTAGCAGTTGAAATTATGTTGTAACCTAGAGAAGGTTACTGAATAGAATAATCAAACAAAGATTGGATATGAACAATAATACTTAGGACAAGAACAACACATATAAGATTTGCCTGTGGTGTGTAGAAGAAGTAGTCAACTACTAGAAGTGAGTCAAGTGAATTTCACAATGAACCTTTAACTGCAGACCAACATACAGTATTTACTACTGTATTTATGTGAATGAGGGCATACCCATTATCATCCGTAGGTATGCTACAACAAATTGGCAAGCCTGAATAGAGATGGAATTAAATAATACTTTCTCTTGTTTTGACCTCTCTTTCACCTGCTATTATCATCTTAAATCCTGAATAAAAAGAGGCCACTGTCAGATAAACAATATAACCTGTTTTTACTACAATGACTACTGTAAACCTGTTTATATTACAAAACAAATGTTAATGAATAACACAACTTGCAAAAACACAAAGGTGTAAATTAAGAACAAAACCTAAAGTAATTCTTATTTATTTCATAATGCATGTACAGAAATTATACAAAATTATTAATTCTCTCAAGGCTTTTATCATATTAAAACACCAGTTCCCATACAACCCCCAAAGATAAGCAACGTAAGCCTGGTCAGTATCTAAATGGGTAACTGCTTTGGAATACCAGGTGCTGTAAGCTTGGATGTGTGGATGGTGTAATGAATGAATAGAGCCAAGTTCCAATTCCTGTTGGGTTCATTATATTCACTTGAGTACAAACACCCTTGGAAAGGTATAAATCCACCTCTTCTCCCTCCAGCTATGGCTTGATTAGTACGACTTGTATCACTAAACCATTAGTATTTCAAAAAAGAAAATATTCTTACAATCTAAAAGAGTAATTTCTGGCTTTAAATAACCTGCAAAAAGTTGATAATGCATAGAAAACAAACCAATCAATCTTGATGCTCAAGAAAGACAATGTGATGCACTGTTAACATCTGTGTATATGCGCAACACAAAAAATTTGCCTGAAAGATATTGTGCAAAATAGTAGTTTCTGCTGAATATTATTCTTACTTGTGTATAAAATGAACATCATGGCCTCCAGTGTTATACTTTGATTGTTTTAACTTTTAATACTTGTAACTGTTTTATCATAAATTGTAGCTACAAGTAATGTTAATTGATGATAATGAATTAATTAAAAAATAGTGGCATTATTTAATCATGTGTAAGGTTTCTACATTTCCCACTAAATATAAAGTAGTATTAATAAGGCAAGAGGTGCCAACGGTTAACTAAGATAACTTAAGTTTACAGAAGGGACAATATCTAGACTCAACTACTTGTCAACCTAGAGAATCAATGAAATGAAAAAAATTGTCAGATATGAATGAAAATTATCCTCTAATTCAAATGACTGCAATTAAAAGAGATTAAGTAATTAAATAGAAAATTATCAATAATAAATAATATAAATAAAAAATATTTAGACTTAGTGAATATAATATTTACAGACAAGTAAAACCTTTTAGCAAGAATACAGCATAACAGAAAATATAAAAAATACAAAAAAAACATAATGTAAAATACCCTCATTATTCTATAATCTTGAAGAAAAGGTGGGTGCTGATGCCTACTATAAGGTCCCACAGTACTATGCTTTATTATAGCTCAAGGCCAATAACCCAGCAATCAATTATATGTGCCGTCCTGGGTAAGACGTTAAACTACATCCGTGTCCTGGGTAAAATGATAAACTATACCCAGCAGCAAGGCCTCTGATCAGGAGGTTTTGAGGAGTGTGGAACCACCTCTTAATTGCTGGTGTTCCCAGGTCCACCCTGACCTGGGGTGTTAGCACCTGTTAGGGTCCCAGCTATGGGCAAATAGTTAACAATTACCAGCAATACTTTTTTGAAACAAATTATTACCAGCAATACAATTTTGAAGGAAAAATATTACCAGAAACAGATTTTTGACAAAACAAAATAAAAAATTTTGTCGGCATTAAATAACCCATTGAGGTTGATATGCCATAAAACAAAATAAACCAAATCAATTATATGTGAACCAAGGATAGCACTCCCAACCACATAGGTAAGAAGGTGCAAAAGTTCTGTAAAGCTAATTTTACTGATTTCTGGTCAGTGTATTTCTGGTCCTCTTCCAAACTGCTAGACTATATTGTGCAGAACATTTTGAAACATGCCACTAATAAGTACTCTCACCTTAACATCAGGCTACTATCAAGGAGTTCTCCAAGATGTCCAATGGTTTTGTGGTTAAGAACTGTCTAGTTTTTTGAAGTCATGTTAAAGCTGTAATTGAAAATAGAAAATAATAGAAGCCACATTGAATAAGTTATTCATTTTGATATTATCTATGAGTTTTATTAATATCCGTTTTTGCACTTAATAAGTAAGTTTTCATAGTCACAGAAATTCAAGTTTTGTTTCTGCAGCCTGACAATTTAGTTGAATGGAGTAAAGTAATATTATAGTAGAAAAACATTAGTACAGGGGCAATCATATTTTCTCAGCTTTGAGGGTCAATATCCATTGGCATGAAGATTATTACAAATGGTGGCTTTTCTAACTGAAGGAGTTGCTAGACAATATATTGGTGAAATCTTCCCTGCTAACTATAGCTTCAGATCTTTTCTATAGGAGATAGCCTTTTTTTAAGTCAGTGTAGCTGCAAAACAGTGGATGTTTTTAATCAGTTTTCCTTCTCTGGGGTGAACAAATCAAGACAAATGAACATCATCTGCCAAAAATATCTGGTTGGGAGGTGCCAGAGACATGCCATCAAAATGCAATATTTTTAGTTTTGTTCAGTGCAGCAGAAGGGCATAATCTATTTGCAGACCCTGTTCTTAAACAGTCACTCAGCTGAATCTGATCAGGTACATTGGTTCTTAACTTCAGTGCTCAGACCAGTACTTTTAATGCAACTTGGCTGCAAGCCTTTTAAAACAATATTGAAAAAGCAAGTTATTAAATTAAAGGCAAAATCCAAAGGAAAAACAGTGTCATTTGTACTGATTTAAAATGAGTTTTATTTCTTTTAGAAATTTGTAAAGAATCTTCAGTAAATGAAACTACTGATTTTTGAGACATAGCCTACTTTTTATTTAACAATAGCAACAAATGACACAATAAAATGAAGATAGATAAATCTTTTAGATAAATTTATTACTGATTTTTAAGCCTGTATGTAGTGTTGTGAAAAATCAAATCACTGTATATATGAGAAATTGCAGCTTTAATTAATTTGTGAAAGATTGAAGTGTTGAAAATTTGACCTTGTGAAAATATTCAACTCATCTACAAAAAAAAAAAGAAGAGGAAAAGAATGAAGCAGATAAAGTGTAAATCCCAAATTTTTATATTCCAGAAGTTATCAAGGTGCTTTACAAAAATTGTTTTTCCTTTTATAGTCCAGTTTCTTCTTATAAAGCAGTTTTCATACAACACAGAATAGATAAGACACAGAAAGATTTCTTAATGACTTCAGCTTGGACTGTTACATTCAGTTACTACTCATATTATCACATGAACTGATTGAACTCCAACTGACTACTTCATATGTTGTTTTTTTTATTTATACCTCATGTGAAAACATCATAGTAGACACAATGTGCATGAATATTTAGAAAAATAGTCGCCTCAATTCTAAAGTATATTACTTGAAGAATATAAAATTTCTAAAATCTTAATAAATATACATGCTTAAAAGCTGAAACTTTGCATTTTAATAATTTAATATATATTTTAAATGCTGCGTAAATTTTATTTTTATCCATAAATTATAAGTTAATTAAATTTTATTTTAAGTTGGTATCCACTCTGTAGATATCTCTCTATATTATATTTTATTAATAATTTTCGATAAAAAGACAGTTTTATTTTGTCTAAAACTGATTAATAGAATATGTTTTAATAATAAATCTGCTATGATTTGGATTGGTTTAATTTGTTCATTTTACAAAATCTTAATTTATACAGATTTTTAAATTTTTTCTTCTCAAATACTATGAATTTGTTCTGCAACAAAAACAAGTCCTGGTTATGCCCCCTTCCTCATCTATTCCAAAATTCTAACATAGAATTAAATTTTATATATACTATTTAACAACTGTTTCTTACTTATTAAGCTCTTTCTCTATTGCTAATCGCATACATATATTTGGAAGGAGGAATCAAATTCATTTGGCAAAGAATAGATTGGAAGATGTTTTTATTTTCTTAAAAATTAACATGTATCTAAAACTCAAATCTTGGCAGAAATTATTACAAAATTATTACATTGTTTAACAAAAATAAAAAATAATTGCCTGTTGAATCTAGTTAGTAATATTTGAGTTCCTTTTTAGAGGCCAGCCTGTTTGGAAAATAGTTGAGTGCATTTTTATGTTTTTTATTATGTATTTTTAAAGAAACAGAGATCAGTCTGTCAAAAATAGTATAAGAGATTTCCTTTATATTGTAATTGTCATTTCTTGAATGTATAACTGTAAAAAGAATTAAGTTAAATAAAAATATAATGAAAATAAGATTAACAGCATCTTGAGTCAATGAACTAAGAATATGTATGTATTTGATGAAGTGTAAAACAAGTAAAGTAAAGCAAATGAAAAGTAATTTAAATTTCTGTAGCTTTGCTATGATGGGATTTTTTAAAAGTTTAATGTTGGTTAAGAAAATTAATTAAATAAATGTTTAGTATTCATTAGAGGACATAAATTTAAATAAGAAAAATATATTTGATAAAATATATTTATATTTCAAGATAAGCCTGGAATATTTATACTTAAGCAGCTTATCAATCAGATATAGCCATAAAATGTTGTTTTTAAAGCAAAAAATTCATGTAAAATTGACAATTTTCATCTCTTGTGACCTGCTTGAAATTATCTATTCCATCAAGAATTTATAGACAAATGCCTCTTTATTAAATATATTTGATTTGTTTTTTTTATGGCTTATCAACCTTTTGTGGGTTATTTAAAGTCAAAATATATTTTGGATTGTGTGGTAATAAAATAAGTACATCTCATCCCCTTCTTGCTTGTCATCCATCACAGTAAAATAAACGTTTTTCAGCATTAAAGCTGAATGAGCCAAATAAAGCTTCATTACAGATTGTAAGAATAGTGTGTGTGTGTGTGTGTGTGTGTGTGTGTGTGTGTGTGTGAATAATGCATTAACAATTTTTTGTTGAGAATAGCAATAATTTTTCTAGATACAGGTCATACTATTTATCTCATAGCTGGGGAGAGGAGATGCTTTATTAAATATATCTCAAGGAAAAGATTTAACTTTTCACCAACTGATCTCATTTCTTTGACATCCTGTGCATTTGGTAAATATTCTTTTTTTCATATTTCATCTCACATGATGATTAAATTGAGTAGACACTTATATCTACAATGTCATAGTTGATTTGTTGAGGAGGCTTACTAAAGATTATTAAATCAAATATTTTAAAGTTACTTAGAATCCAAGATACACAGAATGGCAATTTTCTAAGTGTATCTTAGCTGTGTCACAAGATTGAAAGTGTATGGCACCCAATGAGTATCAAACACACTATTCAGTTGTAATTGTTCTAGTGAGACAATCTTGTTAAACTATTACACAGTATTGAAGGGCTCAAAATATATGGTGATTTTCTAAGCATAGCTTAGATGTGAAACAAAGTTGAAAGTATGTGACATCCAGTGAGGATCAAACTCACTACTAATAATTGTTCTAAGACAAGCTTGCTAACCATTATACCATATCGAGGTACACCAGGATACACAGAATGAGTTTTATAATCAACTTCAAGTAAACTACCTTATTTGTAGATGGGCCAGTTGTTGAACCAATTACATGTGCTAAATTAAAATGAGTTTTCTTGCAATATTTTACATGAATAGTGCAGTGCTAATGAAAAGTTAGTGAATTGTCTTTTTGTATATCTTTTAAAGGTAACTTTAACAGTTATTTCATAAATAAATTCATCAGATACCTTCAAGAAACCCTTGTTGTCCTAAGATAAAATATAAACAGCCAATCAACCAATCAATTAGTCATGGCTATAGAATCAATTTGAACAGAATGCTAAAGGAATTTTAGGACTATTTTATGTATGTCTTCTAATCAGAGTTTAACTTTGCTGGAACTTTGGATTGATTGGTTTGGTTTTTTGACAGCTTATCATCTCTTAGTGGATTATTTAAGGCCAAAACATATTTTGATTTATAAGAATAATTCTTTTTTCTTTGTGAGTGAATATTGGATTAACAATTTTTTGAAAGTAACTATGATTTTTCCAGATACAAGTCCTACTATATAAAACCATAGATGGAAGGAAGAGATGAATGCATACCTTTCCCAAGGGTATGTGCACATAAATGAATGAATTAGGATCAAATATGGATTGGATCCTGACAGAATGATAGGATAATGAACAAATAGGAAATGTTTATAAATCTAACATGTTTCACTTTTATTAAAGCTTCAAAGAATGAGAAATAGAGAGAAAAGGAAAAGAAAAAAAGTAAATACTGGTATTTTTAATTTTTGTGTTGTTTGTTTTTCATTTTTCTCTATATGTCTTTCTCTAATGAAGCTTTAATAAAGGTGAAACATGTTAGATTTATAAATGTTTCCATATAGATGAATGTAAGAAATCCGACTGGAATTTGAACTCAGTTCACATATTTCTCATTCAGAGGCACTGTATTACCCCAACCACACATCCACACTGTAGTTTGGTAAATAATATCCTAAGTTAACTTTCAAAAGTAAAAAAAAAGATTTTCTTAAAAATTAAAATTAAATTTTGCTTGTCCTCTACTATGTACTTGCAAACACAGCTCAGTATAAGAGCATCGAATTGTAGATCAGAAAATCAAGAAAACAATTCTCGAGGCTAGAAATAATTAAGTCATTAACCAAAATTTATTAAAGAAAAAGAATCAGAACAAGAGAAACTATTCAATTTTAGAATATAAAACTGTAGTGCAAAAAGCAAATTCATTGTACCAACAAAGTAAATGTATAATGTCCTCAATTGAAGTATTTTGTGATAACAAGATAGATTTAAAGATGCATAGATTAAAAACAGGGATATGCAAGTACTGTGGCGGTCATAGGTGTGGAAATTGGGATCAGCAAGATGAGTTCATTTTCACTTTTGCATAAATATACTTGGGAAAGGTATGAATCTATCTCTTCACCCAAAACTATGGGTTAAATAGCAGAATAGACTGGGCTTTCCAAACTTGAGTGGCAACCATCCTAAGAGAAAGAAAACTTTGAATTCCAAGAACCAATAGGAAACTAGTGTACTATTTTCCCCCAAAATGCATGGCAATTCACAAATAATAAAGAAGAGTAATTTGAGGAGAATCATGATCACCTTTGTCCTGAATGAACATAGTATTTAAGAAGAGAAAGATGATAAGAATATAAAATCAATTGACATATTTATACTAGGCAGGCATACAGATATATAAGTGTACTGACTATTAGAGAGAGCAAAGATTATATAATGCTAGTCTCTTAAGTAGAGTGTGTCAGCCAGTCTTGAATGTCAGTGTTTGGAATACTTCCTCTTGTCTGTTTTTAAGAACTTTTTGTACAGTTAAACTTGCCATGGTCTTAATGAAACTAGCAAAAAGATATAATCAGATAGGCATGTGTATCTGCACAGTATATACTTTACAATATCTATCTGTTAATCTCTTTAACTTTCTTGTTTTAACTGCCCATATCAAACAAACTACCACTATATCAATTCAACGTGGAAAATTTTCCCTACTGTTATCTGTTTTATATACTTCAGTCAGCCAGCCAATCAGATCCATTGTTTTATAGTGACAACAAAGAGTTCTCCCTCTTGTCAACTAGACTTGGTAGTTATGTGGTAATAGTCAGCTTGAAACTCTCTCACAGCCTGTTGGTTGCAAGTTAGCTGTCATATTAGTTGCAGTAATCATGTCTAATATATTTCCTAAGCAGTTAGTCACAGCCGGGAGCTCATGTAGTTCTCAATTTTGATTAGTTGATATTTCTACCACTGACCTCCTGCAGCAACAGCAGGCAGTAAGGAGATTGGTTTTAAAGTGACCTGATATATTTAAATAGTGTGTGTGTTGTGTACAATAACTAATGAAATTTATTGTTTTGTTTATGTACATGTTCACATAACTTACTTTGAATAGGGCCTATGTATAAAAGGATGGTAAAAAATTCTCAAGAAAGACTAAGAAGGGATTCCCCATAAAAAACATATTTGGTCAGATTTTGGAAAGGGAGTCAGTGCAAGAAATTTTCAGCAGCCCCTTGTCTATCTCAGTCTAAGTTTGTATTTAAGAACTCCATGAGAATTTGAATAAATTAAGATTTATTTATGTTAAGTGTACATGCATGTGCAGGTTTCAATTAGGAAAAGAGAATCTCTTTGTGCATAATCAAGGATATAAATAAATGAGTAAGTGCATGTGTATGTGTGTACATGTGTGGTGTAGTGACATCACTGAATCCCAGAACTAGAGGTTCATTTCTAACAGGAGACATGGGATGTATGAATTGGCAGATTTCAGACAGCTCCTTGTGTGTACTAGAAACCTTTAACCTTAACTAGTCTCCATATTTTCTATGGTTATATATATATATATATATATATATATATATATATATATATATAGGATTAATATAGGATTAAGACAAATATAAAATTTGTCACTTAACTGATTGATGTTATATTCAGCACCACTACTCCAACGTTTTGTAAATGAACCTTTGTGCAATTATTCAGTCCCCTCATCAGGAGGTCTGTGTTCATTTTTTTGTTTTTATATTAAGTTAATAAAATAATTTATGCACATTTCTATTGGTGGTAGGTTGATTTTTTTCTTCTTCATTTTATGCATGTGTGTGTGTATGTGCATATGTATGCATGTCCGTGTATGCCTGTATGTGTGCGTACGTGCACATGTTGTGATTATTTCTTCTTTTCATAATTTTCTTTCTCCTTATAGTCTCTCATTATTCCTTTCTTTCTTTTTTCTGAATGCCAAAAGATAGGGATATGACTCATATTTATAATTTAGGCTAATTTCTTTGAATATTCTGGGGTTTTCTAAAGTTTTTGAAAATATAGATGTATTCTGTTTTTTTTTTTAAATTTATTTATTGTTTAAATAATAATTTTTTTTAATTAGTGCTTATGGGCAGCAAACCCTCTCTAATACATGTTTCATTAAAAAAATGATGTCATTTCTGTTAAGATTTTTAATTACATTTTTCTTGTATGTGTAGAAGAAATTTCTTCTTTTTTTGGGACTTAGTGTGTAGAAATTGTTCAAATGATTGTTTTGAGCATTTCATCTGATTTATTAGACATTTTAAAAGATTCTGGTTAAAATTTAAAATTTTCTGTTTACAATAGCAGAAGCAAAATCCATGAAAATGGCTAATAGGTTAGCTGAAAGCACTTGGAATGAACAATCATTTTGACAATTTTTAAGTTCAAAAAAGAAATCTCTTGTTTGCATGCAAGAAAAATCTGTGTCCTCCTTGGCAGGAGAAACTGTTGTTAGATCTGATGTGCTTATACAGTCTCAGCCACAGTGTCACCAATCAAGCAAAGTCAAATAGTGCCTCCCAGATTTTCAAAACATTTACATTTGCCCAGTTTTGCATTCTAAGGTCAACAAAGCAATTTCTAAAGATGTCATAGATTTTTTTTTATTAATACGACAGATTTTATTACTTAAACATTATTTTATGTGGATACCCATATTTGAGTATACGCTCCATTTATTTATTAAACAGTATATTTATTTATTTTCATCTCCCAGCCTGAATATTGAGAAATCTTATGAAAAAAAAAAAATGTGCTTTCTGTCAGGATACAATAAAAAGATTAAAAAATACTATATAAAAATACAATAAAAAACTTAACAGAATTATCTTGCCAGTAATTTTTAATGAAATGTGTATGCATAGATAGATATATGTGAATTGAAATTATGGATTAAAGCTGATAAAATGATTAAATAAAGAACAAGTAAAAAAAATTTTATAAATTTGACATGTTTCACTATTTATTCAGATTCATCATAAATTTTAATGAATGGGAGATGTGGAAATGTTTATCTTTTAGGCCAGTATAGGTTGCAGCTTAGACCTCCACTCAAATTTTTATAAAGCAATGATTTTAATTTTCTAGATGTTATAATACCTAAATAGTTTTATAAACTTAAATAATATGAATATGACAAATTTATATTTATTTTAATTGCTTTATCGTTATAATGCTGGTATAAAAAATCTGTTTTTTTTTTTTTACTATGGTTGTGTTGAAATATGTGATAATTTGATTTGTAGTAAATAGTAGAATAGTGGTATTTCTTAAAGAATATTTTTATTGTCAAACAAAAGATAGCTGGGTGAGTTAGAGGATGGTCCCATCTGAGTCAGAGGGGCTCATAATTTCATTAACCCCGAAAGGTCATAATCCGACCCTGATTCTATGTAGTTTGTTTTCATTTCTTGGTAGATGTTATATGTTCATTTTTTTGTGGTATTAGTATATATGTATATGCATCTTAATTGTTGTGTGTGTGTTTATCTCATGGTGCTTGTATGTGTGTACCATATGTATATACCCTTGAGCGCTTAGCCTTGGAGTGGGTAGAATGGAGATCAACATGTTTTAGTGGACTCGGCAGTTTTCAATCTACTTGTCTGAATCATCTTCAAGAAGTGAGAGCAAGGACTAAAAGGTCAGCCAATCTAACAGTGATCTCATCTCACAATCCTCACTCTTGCTCCATATGTGGCCTCCTTTGGAAATCACTAGTAGGGTCTTAAATGCCACTTAAGATTATCGCACAAAATTTCATAATTGACTCAACTAAGCTGTCAGATCCTCATACATCGAAACCGACGGGAGAGTCCATTATATATATATATATATATATATATATATATATATATATATATATATATATATATATATACATACACAAATCAATTTCTAAAGAATTAATAAATTTATTTTTAATCTGACATTTTTACTACTTCGAATAGTGGATACTTGCTTTTGAGGTAGATGCCATATCAAATACAAATGTCCAATATATACAAATCTAAACTTTGTGTAGATATGTGTATGTAATTTTATGGCAATTATTTTTTCATTCTATATCTCTGAATATCAAACAAGATGAAGATGTAGAATAAATGTAAAATATTTATATGTGTTACATTGAAGGACATTCAGTGAACATGTAAACAAACACGTACACACACATAAATAAATATAAATTTCTGTTTGTGATCAAGAATTCAAAATTTATAAGATATGCATGCCACATGCATAGATCTAGGTACATACACACACATACACACAATGATAATAGCTGGCTATTCATTTTCCAGATATATGCCTATCTGAGCATAGTTTCTTAGAGAGAGTGCATAATCTAGTGTGATCAGTAGTTTGAACAAGGCCAATTCACACAAACCCATGGATACAATGACTTGCTATTACAACCATCAAAAAGCTTCTGAACAGTCTCAAATATCAAACTTTACTCACAAGATTTGGGTTAACCTGTGGAGTGGTTTTAGGGTTTTAGGGATTGTCTTCCCAGTGCAATATTATCAAGAAGTCACCACCCTGACAAGCAGACTATGGTGGGGATTCAAACCCAAGTCACGTAGTCAGAACATTAACATTCTAATCATTCATCCATGTAACCATAATATTTATATACTTCTATTTTATATATATATTATATATATATATATATATATATATATAGGGTGCATCAAAAATACTTTTACAAACTTTGGGGTGGGTTCCTGACACCAAAACAAAGTAAAATGTCTATATAAACATATGCAAAAAAATTCATTGTTTTACCTCAACTCATAACAGATGTTCAAAAAGTCTTCCATTTGCTTCTACACATGAATACACCTGTTGGATCATGGTTGGCGGACCCTTTCAAATACTCCTACATGCTGTCAAATGGTTTCACAGGCACCCATGACATATTGATGAAGAATCTCTGCATTATTAATGCCTGCTGCATAAACAGTGTTAGGTAGCCCCACAGATAAAAATCCAAAGGATTGAGGTTGGGGAAATATGCAGGCTATGGAACCATGGTAGATGTCAGCCAGTGCATCACAAACAATGTGAATAAAATGTGCTGGAGCCCCATCATGCATGAACCACATGCGTCTTCGTATTAGCAGGGGTACATCCTCTAGCATGCTCCTGTAAGATATGCTGGGAGAACATATGGACTCACTAGACAGTCACCTACAATTCCAGCCCACACATTAATAGCAGACTGATGCTGGAGTCTAGCCTGTATTGTATGCTGGGGATTCTGATCCACCCACAAATGTGGTTTTGTTATTCCATTTCTTCCAAATGTTGACCATCCATAAAGAAGATTGAAGAGACAAACAATTGATCATCAGTTTGTGCAATGAACCATCAGCAACATGTTTGCACATGTTGCAAATGATATGGATACAGGAGCAGCTATTGAAGTACCCTCCATGTGGTACGATGTGATGTACAACATACTATGGCCCCTTGATGTGTGCTGATACCTGGATCATCTCCGACAGCCTATAGAATGTGTTCTTTGTGGTCAGGTGTACAAGCGGATCTCGGCCTTCCTTGATCCATAGTTTGTGGTGCCACAGATCCTGTCTCAGCAATGTGACTATAAATAGCACCAAAGGTTGGTTGACTTCAGTCTGGAAACTCAATCTGATATAGCTGTGCAGCCTTACATCCATTACTATTTGCATGGATGTATCTAAAAATCATATTGGCCTGCTATGATATGAATATCCTGTCATCATTAAATTGAACACTTCTCACTTAACTCACTACTCCACATGTTAAATGTTGAAGACAGACTAGCCACAAATATATATGAATGACAAATGTAACCTAGTCTACATGGCAACACAGTGCCATCTACTCTAAACTTTCCTAAAACTTAATAACTCAAAAATGAAGGATTTGCAAACATATGTTTTGGTTTGAGGAACCTGGCACCAAAGTTTTTAAAAGTATTTTTCATGCCCCCTGTATATATATATATATATATATATATATATATATATATATATATATATATATATATATATATATATATCACAACCAGTGTAACTTAAATTCTTTTACTCTCACGCAAAATATCCCCCAACCAACATACAGACAACCACCAAACATAGATGACTAGATGCTCAAACACACACAAACTCATAGACATTATCAACCAAATCCCACACATACAAGCTAGAATTATGATACATATACACATATGAATTATACCCATGAGCACAGCTTGACAGGACCGAAGGAAAACAAGCAACTGAAAAATAAAAATAGCAGAATTTTCTTTTCTCCTGAATATTTCATTTTCTGATGAAGCTTAAATAAAAGTGAAACATGTTAAATTTATAAACATTTCCTTGTTTGGTCCCTATCCTATCATTCTATCAGATTCTAATCCATATTTGACCTTTATTTGATCCAAATTCATATCATACATACATATGCATGTGTATATATGCAAATATATGCACCAACATAGACTTATATATATGCATTTATACAAGCACACAAACACTAAGAATGGATACTGGCCCAATATACTCAATGTATACCACTGAATCCTTTTTTTTTTTAAATAGAGGCCACATTTGCATATCTTAGAAAGATTATATAATATATTATGAGCTAAATTACAACTTATATATATTGTTTAATAAAACAAATAAAAATGCTATAAGAACAGTGCTTGGTATAAAATATAAAAAATATAAAAACAGAGGCAATATAAGAAATATATATATATATATATATATATATATATATATATATATATATATATATATATATAATGATACTAAAATATTGCTGCTTTCTTGTTAATTAATGTTTCATATGGATGCTCAGTTTGTTATATAATGTTCTCACAATCTTCAGGTGGTTCAAAGGATAAAGGATCTTTAACCTTCCAACAAACATAAATGTGTAAGTGTATGTGTTTATAGATATAAATTTACACATGTACACATATATTTTGCAAATAGTATCTTCATTAAAGCTTGTAAAGATATTTTACCTGTTTTTTTTTTCATTATAACTACAAGAAACAGACAGCTGTGCTGTGTATCTAGTTTCTACAATGCTGAAACTAATTCTAAATTACTTCTAAATACTATAAAAATTGAATCACCCAACTAAAAGTATAACACTATAAAATTTCCATTCATATATTTTAACACTTTTACACTTATGAATACTTTGAAATTTTAAAGTACAGTTTAAAGACTTTATAAAACTATTCATTTGGGTCATAAAACTAGTCATTTATTTTTAGGAATTTCCAAAAAGCTGCATAAAAGTTTTATGTCCAAATCTTTCTTTTTAGACAACAAAATATTTTCCTTTTGCACCTAAAAATGAGTAGCAACAATTACATGTAAAAGACATATGAAGGTGCATCAACCTGAATTTCGACTAGAGATTTTCACAATATTATGTTACATATTTTATTAATATTCACCACTGAAACAGAGGCATAGCTAGTGTTTTTGCCGCCCACTCCCCAGAAGAAATACAATATTACAATGAACATTAGCCCCTTAAAGTTTATATATATATATATATATATATAAATATAAAAGTGAATATTGAAGTCAACACTTAGAGGCAACAGACTGTTTCATGCTAGATGCAATCTGTGTTGACTTCAATGTTCACTTTTATATTTACACATGCTCTATCTCTGATATTGAGCACTTTATCCCATAAATATAGCACACCTTAAGAGTATATTTCTTCATATATATATATATATATATATATATATATATATATATATATGTATAGTCAATGATAAAATTATTCATGCACCCATCAATTTTTAATATTTTTATTCATTTCTCAGAATCTAATGCCTGTATGATGCCAGGTTTTTTATATCTTAATAAGCATGGAAACAGGAATATATATTTATTATGTATTTGACATATAATTGTGGCACATGGCCGAAGGGGGAAGTGGGTTAAGGCTGGTCATCAGTAACTATCCTAGTTAACTGCATTCACAACCCATTCATTCAATACAATATACGCAGTCACCACATGAACTTATCCATTGCCATTCACTTCTACAATTAAATTACCACAATACCTCATATTCACAGGGAAACAAAAATGATTGAAATTATGCTATTGTTTTTTTATTTTCTGGAAACTCACTGCAGAACAAAAGTGATGCTCGGCGGGGAAGAACACCTCCTCCACCCCCAGCTAAGCCACTGCACTGAATCAAATCCATTGACAAGAAAGATTATGTTGGAAAATGAATATTTGTTGTATAAAATAAATGTTTTTTTTTCATCATAAGATTCACTTACCTTCATATTTATTCAGTTAGACATAATTATAAACACACACACACACACATTGATACATACAAATACATTATCAGATAAACCAGTCCTAGAGGATGGGTTATCTGAATTCTTTAAATTCTAAAAAGAAACTTTAGATTAAATCTATATCTTCTGGATTCAGTTTGTATACGGCAAATTTTTTATGTGCACACTACTGTGAAGTTTTAATGAGCATCAACAAACCCAGAGACTTTAATGTCCAAATGATTATAATTGAAAATGACTTTTATTATTTATTCTCAGGAATTAATAAGAAATAAACAGAATAAAATGGGAAGAAATATTGGAGAGAAATGAGGCACATAAACAGAAAATACATAAACAAACATTTCTATTGTATATACACCTTTTTGCTCACTATATATATGCAGTTATGCCTCAAATGTCCATAAATTTGATTAAAAAAGTTATGAACTTTTGATTCATAATTTGTAAATACATACGTGTGTGTGTGTGTGTGTGTGTGCATGAATGAACACAGTTGTGAGTAATGAGTATTGTATCACAGGAAATCTGAATGATTCTTGTGTTCTTTTTTATTTACAAGTTGATAACAAATCAACTATTCTTAAAAGTATCTCCAATAACATTTTTAACTGTCTGGGCTTTTAAAATAGGCACATTTTTTTTAAACGATATATATATTTATGGTTTTGTATAATGTATAGAGTGGATGTAAATCGTGTAATTATCCATCCCACAAAAGGGATGGTAAACTGAAAAGTTCTCAGCCTAGTCAATAAGAGATTTCAGAAAAAAGGCAAGTTGGCAAGTTAGTTAATTGTCATGTTATGTACATAAAAACTAAAAAGTATGTATTTTCTCAAAATATACTTTATACTTTTCTCCTTATATGTAAGTATAGTAGCAGTTTTTAAAGCAAAAAATAGGGAGTTGCATTATACAGAGGTAATTTTTTGAAGAGATTAAAAATCTTGCATTTTTAATTGCCGGTTGCACTATACACAGGTAAATTTTAAATGTAAATAATAATATTCATTATAGGTTGACCAACCCCTGCTGAGCAGCAGCAGCAGCAGCAGCAGCAGCAGCAGCAACAAAGTTATTTATTTTGTAAAAATACAAAATTGTGGCACAAGGTCGAAGTAGCAGCAGCAACAAAGAGCCACTTTGGCAACACACCACAGTACATATTTAAACAACCTCAATTGTAAGCAAAATAAAGTGAAAAACAATATAGGTGTATAGAGTACTTTTTACTTATTTTCTCACCATTTTGGAGTAGCTTTTTATAAAGAAGAATGAAGACCAATCTATTTGCTATAAAATATGTCCAGGATGATGCCTAGTATTGCCGTATTTGACTACATTAAACCTACTAGTAGTTCTCAGAAACTGGGGTCGCATTATACACAAGCTATATGAAAAAGGTTTTTCACAAAAAAATTCAGGAGTTGCATTATATATGAAGTAAACTTATACATGAGTATATACAGTAGTTTGACAAAATTCTATTGGGAATGTGCAGATGGCATTGATTCTAAAATTTTGATGATGACATTTATTGATAACCATAAATTTTTTTTTGTGATGTGTTTTGTTCTTTAGGACTTCATCTGACTAAAGTCATGTTTACACTGATGTGATTAAATATGCACATAGAGGAGTGGGAACACTGATGTAATTAAATATGCACATAAAGGAGTGGGAACACTGATGTGATTAAATATGCACATAGAGGAGTGGGAACACTGATGTGATTAAATATGTACATAAAGGAGTGGGAACACTGATGTGATTAAATATGCACATAAAGGAGTGGGAACACTGATGTGATTAAATATGCACATAAAGGAGTGGGAACACTGATGTGATTAAATATGTACATAAAGGAGTGGGAACACTGATGTGATTAAATATGCACATAAAGGAGTGGGAACACTGATGTGATTAAATATGCACATAAAGGAGTGGGAACACTGAAATTTTAAATCAAATTTTTAAAAATTTTCTTTTTACATATGTGTTCTGAGCATATAGTGTAGCTGATTTCATTTAGTTTCTTTTTTTTTTATGTTTTTATGACTTTTGTTATTAAATATCCCACATTATTATTATAGAAGATCTACCAAGAAAGGTGAAATATAGTGAACCTGGACATAAATTTACTGTGGATAATCTAGTGATTAAAGCACTTTCAATACATTTTAGTAAATTTTAACTAAATTGGCATTTTCTAAATCAAAGTTCTGGTTAGACTCATTACAGTGAGCAACTAATGAATTGAGTATGTTGTTTGGAAAAGATCACTTTTGTGTTCAGATAATCTTTTATTTTGATTTCTTGAGGTTTCTCCAATGTATTCCTTGTGGCAATTATTACAAGTGATAAAATAAATCTCTCCTTCAAGTTTTAGATTATTATTATTTTGTTTTGTATTAATTAAGTCTTTTATTGTTTTAGAAGTAGTTATAACAAATTTTATGCCTAGCTTAGATAAATTCTTTTTAATTGTAGTTGGTAGGTATAATAATATATTTTGATTTGTTGGGTTGGTCAGAATAATATACTAGTCTATTTTGAAATAATCTAAAAGACTTTTGTTTTGCATTGAATAACAAACAATTAGGGTATTGGAGGAGCTTAAAAGTATTTTCAATCTATTTCTCCTCTTTATGTAAATATTGAGGGTTACAAATTCTCAGGGCTTTTAAATAGAATCTAATGATTATTTGCATCACAAAAAAGAATTTTTTTCTCCACTTTGTAAGAGATTTTCCTAAAATTGTTCTTAATATATAAAAATATAATAAATTGTTTTTCTGTATACATACATACATAAATCAGGAGATCCTACATGGTTGATATGGTCTAAGGTGTGTCAGATCAAATGATAGTTTACCCTAGGGGATGCAGGTTCAAATCCTGTCAGATAACTCATATTTCTCAAATATTCAGGCCAGTAGATGTAAATAAATAAATATACTGTTTAATAAATAAATAAAAACAGAGCATCTACTCTAATGAGTACTCATTTAAAAAATAATGTTTAAACAAATAAATTAAAAAATCTGTCAGATTTAATTCCTAAAGAATTGTCTTTGCTTACATTAAGATACAAAACAGAGCAGATATGTATATTTTGAGAATTGTGAAGATAGGTGTTCAAAAGGATTATTCAGTTGTTTGATCAGAAGGTCCTAAGTGGCTGAGTTGGTCTAAGGCATGTCAGATCAAATGTTTAAACAAATAAATTAAATATATATATATATATATATATATATATATATATATGTACATACATACATATATATATATATATATATATATATATATATATATACCAACTGAATAATATATATACTAATTGTATAAAGCACACACATAATTCCATGTAATAAATGTGATAAAATTTATATTGGTGAAACACCACTAAGTTTTTAAATATGCATCTAAGAAAATCTTATAGAGCCATAAACATTGAATCCAGGTAAAAAAAAAAGCAACAGGAAAAAAAGAAACAAGACAATGTTAATTCTGTTTCTGTTTCTGTGTCTTTCTTTAAAATAATTTTTTTAACCTTAACCCTAACCCTGAAGATAGCATGAATAGTGGAAATCAGTCTAGAAAATTTGTCAATAATCAATGATATCATGATTCAATTTGATTAAGTAAAAGGTAGTTTTTTATTACATATCATCTTTTCTGGTTAAAATAATACTTAAAGAAAATAATATTACTGGTTAAAGACCTTCTTAAAATTTTATTATAAATCTTAATTTTAATTATATTTTAAATTTTATTTTAATATTTCCCTTAACACCTAAATAATATCATCATGAATAATAATTTGAATTATATGTCTTCATTAATTTCTTTAGATATACATAATTTATTTTTTTATTTTTTCTCACTATTTTTTCCTTCATCATATCACTACATTTATTTTAAACTTTTTCTATGTACAAATCTCTTTGATAGTTCACAGATATTTATTTTTATTTAGAAATGTCTAATTTTAAATTATTAACTGTTAATTTTTCAAAAATGTTTAAATTAACCACAGTGTTTCTAAGTAGCAATTTTGCTATGGCAATGATTTCTCCTTAATTTTACAGTCATATGCACAGTAAAAATAGGAAGAAAAACTTCAGCTTTGATTAATGTTTAAAAAATTATATTCCTCCACATCTTTTAGCTCTTGTAACCTTTCAAAAATGCATCAAAATGACCCTAACTTTAACAAAAAGTTTCTGACCTGAAAATCTATTCTAAGAAGAGTTAACCCAGACAGGCAGCAATAAATAATTTATACATACAAAATAGGCACATAATTGTTCATGTCAGAGCTCTTTTATTTACTTCAAATCTATTTACTTATGATAACACAGTTATTTTTAATTATATTCAAACAAAAGTGCTAACTGATAGTTAATGAAAGTTAATAAAACAGTGTATTATTAATTATGTAGGAATTTTTAAAAGCAACTTACATCATTTTTTGGTATCAATGTTACAACAAAGATATTTTTCTAAATTTACATTAAAAGTTTTCTTTTAACAATTTTAAGAAATTCTGGAAAATCCGTATGCTTGTTTTCTAGATGTATTCATTGGAAATTGCTACAAATAAACTAGCATAGTACCGATAAAAAAATTATAAAATTATTCACATATAGATTACAACTTCTGCTTAAGTTCAGTGTGTCTGTACTGTGTCCCTTCCTAGCATCATAGTAGTATCTGTGCACTTTACCTAGGAACAAAGTGTTGCTTCTCAGCATTTCCCCTTAAGAAAGATCAGTATAATATCTGTGCATTATGAAAAGTCACACATACACACACATGCACACACACACAGGTCTTGTGAAATTCAACTCATCAGGTTTGTCTGATTTTTTTTCATTCTATTTTTCTAATTTTTAAAAGAGATGTTGAACATCCAAATCAAAATTATGGATAAACTGTCCAAGCATCATGTTTTTGTTTAGAGCAATGACTACAGTAAATTTAAAGCCCAAATTTCAAGAATTCAAATAAAACATTAAATTACAAAGAATATTTTTCTAAATTTATTAAGATTACTAGGTATATAAAAAAAGCGTTCACGTCATTTTTTTCAATTATGTTTTACAGATAAGGTCTCTGTGGAACAACATTAGACCAATCAGCAGGCTATCAACATATCAAAACAGCTACTGTCAGGTTAAAAAATGCATTTCTGTGATATATTAAACTTAACATAAATAATATTTGTGTTACAAAAGTGATATACACACTTTGTGTCCCAAGTCTATCTCAAGTTCTGCTTATATAGTGGCATGCTTATTTCTAATTAGTATTAGACAACCAATCCCACTATATCTCCCAGAACCTTTTATTAGGTTTAACTCCCTGAGTTGACCTATTGCTTCTCCTACATACCCTCCCTCTTTCACTGGTTTAAAGAGGATCTCTCCTTATAGGAGATTTTGATCTACTTCTTCTTCAATCTCCACTGTCTCATTCTCTGATCCTCAGAAAACCCTTGAGCACTCATTGTCTCTTCTGATCTATTATCTTGTTCTTCTCTATCTTCATTTAACTCATCAGTATCTTCAGTTTCTGAGTCTTCATGGTTTTGGCACAATCTTAGTTGGTCAGCATGCACCAATAGAACTCTACCATTCTTGGAAACCAATGCTGTATTCTGTTCCTTCTGCACTACAAATCTTACTTTTTCTGGCCTTCATTTCTCTTGTACCATACCTTCTCATTCATTGAGTATGACATTGTTAGGGGTGCTCTGATTTGTCTTCCCATTAATGCAGATGGACTTTGTAATCTTCCGGCATGAGGTATTGTCCGATAACTTAATAACAGGCTTAGTAGAAAATTTTTGATTCTTTCATGCTGTGGGGAGAATGCTTTTAACCCCATTTTTATGGTTTGCACCATTCACTCCACTATTCCATTTGATTGTGGATGATAAGGAGGAGTTTTATACAGTATGCATCCAATGTTTCTTAACCATGAACACAAGTTTTCATCACAAAACTCTGAAGCGTTATCTGTTACCAACATCCTTGGTACGACATTCCTGGCAAAGACTATTTGTAAAATTTGTTGTACTGTATCTGATTTTCTATCCTGAACCCTAAAAACTTTGGGCCATGCCAAAAATGCATCCATCAATATCAGACACAAACCTATACCATTCACATATGCATGGTTCATGTGAACCCTGGACCAAGGTTCAGTTTCTTTTGGACACAAATGTGTCTTGTTCTGTCAAAAAAATTTTATCTCCGCACATTTAGGACATTTATACACATACGTCTCTACATTTATTCACATATGTCTCCACATCATGAGTGTGACCAGGCCACCAGGCTTCCAATTTTACATGTTTTTGTGTAGCAGCTATTCTGCAATGTACGTCATCATGCAAGCTTTTGATTACCTGTCTTCTACAATTTTCTGGTGGTACCACCTGATCTCCAATGCAAACTACGCCATTCTCTATTGTCAATTTATATCTGATCTCTTTGTATGGTCTTTCCGCTTTAGAACAATTACTCCATTTGTTCCTTATTCTCTCTATGATCCTATTCAATACTGGATTTTGTAGAGTCTCCATCACAAGTCTATTAATGGGCAATACATCGGTCTTCACCCAATGTAAAATTTCATCTTCCACTTTCTTATTTTTCCCGTGTTGTCCCTCCTCAAACTGTAGTAGTTGTGATAGTGCATCTATGTGTGAGATTGTGTTTCCTTTCACATATTCTATTTCATAGTCAAAGGCCATCAACTTCATTGCCCATCTTAGTATCCTTGAAGATGTGACCTTTGGCAATTCTTTTCTTGGATGGATTATAAATTCTAGTGGTTTATGATCCAATCTGAGCAAAAACTTTTTCCCTAACAAAAATTCTCTTGCTCTGGTCATGCTCCATACTATAGCCAACACTTACTTTTTAATATTTGAATAGTTCTTTTCAGCTGGAAAGATACATCACCAGGCATCCTTCCTGTGACAAAATTTGCTGATACAGACTGTCCACTTGCATCTGTTGTTAAAGTGACTTCTTTTTTAGGGAAAAAATCTTGACAACCGGTAATGTTAACTTCAATTTGACAAAAGCTTTTTGGTGGATATTAGTCCACTGAAACTCTTTATTTTTCTTTTGTAAATCAGCAAAAGGCTCAATTCTTTCTGAATATTTTGGTAAGAACTTGCTATAGAAATTAACTAATCCAAGAAATGATTCTAACTCTTTCTTATTACTTGGAGGTGAAACATTCAACATTTTCTGTATCAACTTTGAGTTTGGTGAAGTATTCTCCTCTGAGATTTGATATCCCAAAAACATTAATTTTTTGCACTTGAATATACATTTATCCTTGTTTAAAGTCATTCCTGCATTTCTGAGTATATTCATTAAAATTTTAGTTTTCTGTTTTAATTCTTCTTCAGTACGGGCGCCCAGCCCAGTATCATTCTGGTATATTATTATATTTTTTACTTTTCCTTCTAGTAGATTTTCCATTGCTCTCTGAAAAATTGAACTGGCTGTCTTAACTCCAAATGGTAAGCGAGTCCATCTCAATAAGCCTATGAGTGAGTTTATGGTTGTAATTTCTTTGAATTCGTTGTCTATTTGGATTTGGTTGTATGCATTTTTTAAATCGATTTTAGCAAAATATTTCATTCCTGCAAAGGAATGCAATATGTTTCCTACATTTGGAATATGAATCTGAACAAATTTTGTGATTTACACCTACATTATAATCACCACAAACCCTAACATCACCATTAGGTTTCCTTACGATGACAATAGGGGATGCCCATTTACTGCCTCTTGGTTCAACATGTTGAAGTATTTCTTCTTTTACCATTTATATGTATGGGAAGCCTACAACTTTGAAAATATGACAGTGTAACATTTCCTTTTAGCTTAATGCTTGCTTTATAATTTTTTAATATTCCTGTTTCAAAACTTCTAATATTGACAGCATTCAGTAATTGTGTACTATCAACATTCACTAAGTCAATACCTATTAGGCCATGACTTTTTATACAATCCACTACTATAATGGTGATTGTTTCAAATCTCTTTGCTGTTTCAAATGCCCCTTGAAAAGAACCTAGTTTTGATACAAATTCCATCGAATTGTTTTAGTCTTACTGGGTTTCTTTTTAACTTCAGTCTCCTTAATTTTTCCCCAAAATTTCTAGGAATGAGAATTACCTCCCCTTCCTGTGTCCGACTTGCATCTTTAAATTTATACCCTTCAACTTTATACTCTTGAACATATTCATTTTGTTTTTCTTTTCTATCATAAAAACATCTGTTTGATTTTTTCTTCTGTCCTGTACTATTTCCACATTTTTTATATTGTTGCTTTGTCATTTACACACAGCTTTAAAATGATTCTTTTTTTTTACAATTATCACATCTTTCCCCATGTGGGACATTTTCCTCTATTTGGCTCATGTTCATAACTGCAATATTTGCATTTTGATTTTGTTTTTTTTTTAATGGCACATATTTCCATCATTTCTTCTTGTTTTTTTTTTATTTTTCAATCAACTTGTCCTGCTGTATAAATTCAATACACGCTTCCAAATTCGTATTATTGGATTGCAACCTCTCCAAAGTTTTAAGTCCTTGTGTAATATCATATAATCCTTCCACCAGTTGCAGCTGAATCAGTTCCTCCTCTATTGTCATTCCATTTCATCCAAGTTAATTAAAGTTACAATACCTACTAATATCTCTTAGTCTACTGAAATATATTCTAATAGATTCTCCAGACTCTTGTCTTAATGCTAGAAATTTCCAATCATTTTTTTTTGGTTGGATACTCTTTAAAATTATGTCCTTAATGTCTTTAAAGTTTCAATTTCCTCCAGGTAAGTCATTAAAGACACTTACTTAATGGCTTTACATCCTGTGGTGGCCATAAGTAAATCCATGATTTGTTTCTGCTTTTGGTCATCCGCTAATTTCTTCATTCTGGCCATTGCCTCTAAACACTTTAACCAGATAATAACCTCTTCAGGGGTTTCCAAATCCAACATAGTTTCATTTGGCGATGCCATTTGTTACAAAATTGATATATACACGATGGTAGTAGTCGTCACTTTGTGTCCCAAGTCTATTTCCAGTTCTGTTTATATAGTAGTATGGTTATGCTAATTAGTATTAGTATCCCATTACAATTAGTTTCAAATCTGATTAATTATATTTTAAATCAGCTAATATTCCTCAAATAAAGTTTCAGAAAAGTATATTTTATTTTTGGAAGATTTTTTTAATAAAGAGGATTACATTGCAATGAAAGATGGCTAAAAAACGATTTAATCAGCTATTTTATTAAAAACAAAAAAACACTGCCAGTAAATTTAAATTAGTTTTTGAAATACAGCAAAGTATTTTGCTTATTGGAAATATTAAATTTAATCTATTAGCTTGACATTAAAACTAAAATAAAAGTGTAGGGATACTGAAGACGCTTATCTCCCTTTGGTGGAAGGTAAGTCCTGTGGTCACATGACTACTGCTTCGTGACCCAAAGTGGGAGTCAAATTTTCAGTTCATGAATAGCAACTAAACAAGAAGGTTGCTTTCTTCCAAATGCCCAGGCTGAGGCTAAATCTGACTCCTCAGTTTACAAACACATGATACCATTTCTCTTTGGGACATAGCTGAATTTAGTACGTTTAATTCTGGAGTCCTAAAAATGGTTTCTCCGGGTCAGGAATGTCTTCAAATTATATGTAAGACCTTTCCTTTTTGTTCCTCCTTATACTTTACTTTGCTGTTGGATATATATAATATATAGTTCTCCACATAGAACATGTGTATATATGTATATATATGGTTTTGTGTATGCCATAGTACATAAAAGTCTCTCTGAGAACTAAGCATGTTTGTCATCCTTTTTTCATTCAGTTATTCTATTACATCTATGAAATATTGGTGTTGCTATATCATTGATATAACAATGCCCATAACAGAAAAAACGTATATGGGGAAAATAAAACGTTCTTCCAAGCACTCTCATAACAAGAGCTTTAAGAAAGATTTTTCATTTTCAAAAATTAATTTTAAATCTTAGGTATCATGTTTTTTATGGAGGTCCCTAGTTTAATGCATCAATATTATTTAGAAAAAAAGAAATATGAGGAGGATACGGAAAAGTTCTTGGCCTAACTCACCTCTCAAAATATGACTAAATGACCAAAATATTTTTAGGGAAGGGCTTCTTGGTCAGGTTGAGAACTTTTCAGCATGTTCTTTACCATGTTGTTAAAGCAGTAAAATGCTGTTATAGTTTATATGTCACTTGGCTGATTACCTCTTGGTCAGGTATCAGATATTTTAATCAGAGTAGAATTCATGTTAATTTTATTTATGTTTGCCTTTAGCATGACAAAAGTAGTGGACAAATAAATAGATAAATAAACAGAAAATCTTGCATTGTTCATTATATAGTTAGATTTGAAAATTTAAAACCTATCTGTTTCATATTTTGTAATATTTAAAACTTAATTTTCATTAACTAAAATTTCAAGTTATATGCTCCTTTGAATAGGTTTTGATATAAATTTTAGAAATAGTAAAAAAAACTTTTTTTTGCAATATGGTAATATGTGAATGACTTCAGAACAAATTTAATGCTGAACTAGTTTAGTATAAAAAGAGAAAAAATTTTAAAATATGTTCGAATTTGATTATTGCAGATTTTAAATGTACAAAGTGGGCAGTTAAGAAAAATGCTC
This sequence comes from Acanthosepion lycidas, assembly GCA_963932145.1. Classification (NCBI taxonomy): domain Eukaryota; kingdom Metazoa; phylum Mollusca; class Cephalopoda; order Sepiida; family Sepiidae; genus Acanthosepion; species Acanthosepion lycidas. The sequence continues at coordinate 14,366,611 of OZ010580.1, read as the reverse complement.
TGTTTAGAGCTTTCTTAAGTACTTGATAATGATACTCACCATCCTAGAAATGAAGATAGTAAATCTAGTCTCTTTTTTTTTAGTACTTATATCTAAGTTTACAATCTGGAATCTGATGAAAGGGGATGCAGCAGAATTAGATTTGAAAGCGGACACTGTGTGGTTTGGTTAAAGATACTGGAACAAGAAATATAATATTTATGATCAGACTGATATCAGAGAGTGAAAATGACCTTCCTGATGGCATCAGTCCTCAACTCAGTATCTATAATGATGATACAATTATTTACTCCTGTAAAGTAAGTGTGATCAATTCGATAAGATCAAATTGGCAGCTGATCTCAAAAATGACCTATAGTCTGCTGTGAACTAGGATAAGGAATAGCTTATTAATATCAACACTTCCAAAATTAAATTACTCTCTATCTATTTGAAAGAACCCTTTCTGCCTTCCATCATGGCTGATGCTAACCTCCAGGAGAGTGACTCATTGCACCTTCTCAGGCTAACATTTTCCACTAACATGAAGTGGAAAAATTATATTGAATCAACTGCTAGGTCTGCTGCTAGGTCTGGTTTGTTCACTATGTTGTGCTAAACAATTCTTCTCTCCAGAATCTATCTTACATATTTATAAGTCTACCATTGCATTGTGGTCTGGTGCTCTTACTATATATATTTAGAGATTCTTGATAAAACCCAAAATAGAATCTGCAATGTTATTGGTCCTGACCTGGCATCTTGCCTTCAGTCACTTTCCCACTGCTGTAATGTGGCTTCCCTGTGTCTTTTTATAGATACTTTCATGATAATTGATCAGATGAGCCCTTTGCTATGGTACCTAGACTTTATGAATTTAAGTACAGTACTAGTTTGGTGGTGAGGTCTCATCATTTTACAATTGAAATGGTTAGATTTAACCATGAGTTCTATGTTAACAGTTTCTTCTATCACATTTCTCGCTTGTGGAACTCTCTTTCAGCTTTAGCTTTCCCATTCAACTTTGATCTTCAAAAATTTAAATAAAATGACAGTTGTTATCTTGTCTTCTTAATTCTTGTTCTTTTGTTATTCTTTTTCTTAATAGTATTTTTCTTTTTTTTTATCATACTCTCTAACACTCAGTAACCCATTGCACCTTAGTGGCCTTTTTGCCTTGCTTGGGATGAAATGAAAAAATTGCAGAAGTATGCATAGCTATGTTTCATAGACTACACAAAAGCTTTTGATAACAAATGCATCATTATAGTGATCAACAACATCATCAAATTCTTTCATATTTTTTGAGTTCACCAGGCATTCATCTCTGTTGATGTTCTCATCTTCCTGAAGTGCTCTTCTATTGCAAGATCAGTTTGTTCACCATTATCAGACATTTGATTCACTGCTTCAATGAAATTTATTGTTGTTTTCATGATGTCTCCTTTATCTAATACAATGCAAAAATTATAGATTCCTGGTCAGTAACCCCTGTGTCTTGAAGACTATACATCTGCACAAAATATTTCTGATTCTGAATTTCATTAACAATGAATGACTTCATAATATTCTGGATGACTGACAGTAAACAGCTTGTTTTTCTTGTTTTTTTTTTTGTTAATATCAATGCCATATTTACATGTACTTTTCATTTTTTTCTTTTGCTTTTGCTACAGACTTTTCCCATTCCATACAAACCTTGACTCGTCCTGGGTATGATGATAAACGACATCTGGCAGCAAGGCCTCTGATTGGGAGATTGAAGGCTTTGAGGAGTATAGATCCACCTCTTAATTGCTGTTAGGATCCCAGCTATGGTCAAAAGAGTGAACCCCCAAGCAAAAATCAACAGTACATTTTTATAATAAAATAACGAACAATAGATTTTTGTAGCAAAATGCCAATCAATGCAACACTAAAAAAAATATAAAAACACATTTTTATAGTAAAATTACTAACAATGCAGTTTATGATTTACAAACTATATATCTAAAAAAACATACCTTTACTCTGAAAGTATAAAATTATGTACAAAATCTGTAGTTGAAAGTATAAAATTATGTATAAAATATTTATATTTCAGCATTAAATTACCCATAGAGATCGACATGCAGCTAAACAAAATCAACCAACAAACCTTGACAACCTTGTTTATGCAACTAACTAAAGATAAAGCAAATTGGGAAGAAAACAATATCTTTTTTAAAATGTTCTTGAAGGTTCTGTTAAAATTTTCTAAAATTTTTTTAATTATTGTAAGAATGTTTAACTTGAACAAAAGTCTTTATTAAAAAAATGAGCTGATTCTCTGTCCATCACACACTGTCTGCGTGTGACTTTGCATGTGTGCAGTAACATGCAGAAGGAGGGCCAGAGAGTGTGACAGCCCTGGCATCTATGTAAGGAGGGCATTCAATCAAAGAGTGGAATAAAAATTTAGTTTATATTTAATTTGAATGAATGTTTTTATTTCATTTCATCTGTTTTTACATATTCAAAATGCCCTACTTTCTCATATTTCTCAGTACTAGGCCCTATAGGTCTCCCTACTTGAGTCTTAGAAGCATAAAATCAAGGAGTTGGCCCTGCATATCACCAAACCTCTCCACATCACTGCATGTGCACATGTAATGTATGCGTATGTCTGTGTTGCAAGTGATTGACTTACATGTGCTTGTGCCATTTAATGTACACACACACACAGACACACACATTTCAGCTTATACTCTTTTCCTGTTTGCTGCCAAACAGAAAAGAAAATTAACCCTTTTAACATAGATGCACATTTGTTTGCATGTGAGCATGTATATTTTAATTCAATAATTAACCTAAAAGTATTTTTACAAAGTTAAAAATAAAAAACAATGGCCTAGTGATTAAAAGTGTTGGTTTGTGAATTTATCAACATAGTGGTTGTGAGTTCAATCAGTGTATACTTACCTTCATTGAACTCAGTAGAAACAGACGGGCAAAAACTGAACAGTATTAAATAAAATAAGAACTAGATGATATTCCTAGACATGAGCAGTGGAACAAAAATAGTCTACCCATATGGATTAAATAAAGGGTTCAGTTCAAAATTCCCTGTAGGTCACCCTGTAGGTTACCCTGTAGGTCACCCAAATTGACATACTGCCAAAATGTTGTGATAACAACAACAAAGATAAGGAAAGTAGTCCAAATATAAATAAAATAAAAAACTTTAAAAAATATTGCCAAATAATTTCCAAAAGAGTTCATTAAAATCTTATAATTGACTGAAAAAAATTAACAGTTTTTTCACCAAGAAATCAATCATGCCATTTTGTTCCTTTCATTCCACTTGTGCTATTTTGATCCAAATTCTTTGGTCAATTTTTAAAAGTTTAACTTAAATTCACTTTATCGTTATAAGTAATAAACTGGACATTTACTTTGTGACTATGTCTATGCTGTCAGAGACTACAAACCAATAAATAGATATGAATAGACTGATATAAGAGGTTGATATCATTAGATAGAGAGTGAAATAATTATCGCTAAGAAACTAAAGCTGTAAGAGAAAGAAAAGCTGATTATTTTTATTTATTTATTATTTCATTTTACAACCATCCACACATATAAGCAAAGAGATAGTTTCAGGGACATTACAATGTTGATAAGTTTTTTTTTTCTTTTCTCCAACTTTATGAATTTATTTCTCAAGCCAGGTTAGGGGGGGGTGTTCAAACTGAGTAGGAGGCGTATGAATTAACAATGTCTTATTTCAAAATCAGCCAAATTGTGTGCATATGTGCATGTCAGAGAGAACTGTAAAGATTTTTATAACTTATTCTGAAAAACATCCATGTGAAGTTAGAATTGGTGTTTGACAAAAAGTGAATGGTAAGTAAAGAGGCATAAAAGTGCAAATTTGAAGTAATAAAACTTAAGATCGATTCAAACAAATAAATTCTTTAAGAAGCTCTTTAAAAAGTAATTTGAGCTAATTTAAATTTCATATGAGGTCAGTAGCTTCACAAAATGTTATTGTTATATAGAAATAAAGTGTCACTGCCAACATTGGAGTTTGAACACAGATCACTAGAGAGCAAACACAGGCAATCCAATTTTGAATAAGTAGATCACATGATGGTAAAGGAAATCTATATATGGGAACCAGTGTAGTGTCTAAGTGATCACTATACAGATTACGATTTGGATCACTATATGGATTACTATTCGGATAACTATTCGGTGGTAACTTTTCAAGATGAGGGCAATAGTCCGAATAATGTAAATAATGTACATAATACCTCATCTCAGAAATATAGACAGAAACACTATATTATTTTAAAAAAAATAAATAAGCAAATGCATGATGTTGGGTGTGGGAGAAAGGGAGGAGAAGGATGTAGAAGAAGAAGAAGGAGGAGGATGTAGAAGAAGGAGGAGAATGTAGAAGAAGAAGGAGGAGGATGTAGAAGAAGGAGGAGGATGTAGAAGAAGAAGGAGGAGGATGTAGAAGAAGAAGAAGAAGAAAAAGAAGAAGAAGAAAACAAGGAAAAGCAAGGGTATTATAAATGTATTGGTGGTGGGGTTTTAAGTAAAATGTAAATTTTTTTTTCTTATCCAGCCTCATATGTGCTTAAGAGAAATTTTTTAATATGTATGCAAGGACAAGGCTTTGGTTTTCTGGCTCAAAAGGTTATTTTTTAAAATAATATAGCGTCCATTAGTTTTTTGTTTTTTTTTAATAAAATATTGGGAGGTCAATTGATAAAAATTGCCTGAGGATGCCATAAGGTTGAAACCAAGGTAGCAGATTCAATTGATCTCCTGATCTTTAAAGTATATATGTATATATATATATATATATATATATATATATATATATATATATATATATATATTAGATCCATTGGTGTTCGTTGGATTTCTGTTTATATAAACTTGAACAGCAACAATGTTAAGTTGAAATACATGATGCAGGTTTCTGAATTTGAAATCTTATGCAGCTAGTGTCAAAGACTCGGAATGAGATTAGAATGATTTTGATTACCCTCACCACCACCATATCCCCCCCCTTTCCTGACAAATACATTAAAGCATTTAGGTTTATGACAATTGTTTGATGTTGAGCTTTAAAAGATTCTGGATTCTACATTTTTCATTTGATCTTTTTTAAAAATGAATAAATTAAGCAATAAAATGTTTCTTATTCTTGTTCATTGTGATATTCTATTCATTAAGATTAGAATAAGTAAAGAAGCTCAGATAAGTAGTAATGGGGACTTCAAAATTTCCCTCCAACCTGTAATGACCAAAAATTAAAGAATAATTATACCACAATGAATTGACAAAAATGTCATTTAATGAGGATTTTTTCATAATTTTATTTTGTGAAAAACTTATGCTGACTTCTTTTCTGTAATTATTCTGACTATACAGAAACTTTGCATAAAAATAAACTACATAGATCTTTAATGGCAAGAAAAAGTTTTTGTTTTCTTTTATGTCATGTCACTTCTAGGTATAGGTGATCATGGCTCTCCACAGATGATGACCTTCTCTAAGATTTTGAATTCAGAGTGGTTCTGCCATCCAAGTCTAAAGAGTCTAGTCAACCCTGCTATTTTACCCATATCCAGAAGAAGAGATGGATTCATGTCTTTCCCAAGAGTATTAGTACCAAAGTAAGGGAAAGAGACCAGGCTGAGATTTGAACTCTGATCACCAATTCCGTTTTCCATTCTGTTATACAACATGCACATTGAAAGCATTCCATGTATATATTCGCCATTGCTGGCAATAATGGCGAGCCCATTGCTAAGCCCTCATTTCTGTTGATATATGTGTGATCTCATTCCAAAGAGTGTTGTTTGTGTACAGAAAGTCAACATCTCCATCAGATTATCTATTGGAATACTGATCCGTTCTTCTAGGGATTAGTCAAAGGCCAATCTGTCTCTGACTACTGAGAGTGCCTCCTCTGTGGGTACCTTGGTGAACAAACTCACCACATCCAAGCTTACCATCTGATTGGATAGGATGGGCAAAGTGGGCGGAGTTTTGGACATATGAAGGAGACTTTCTGATCAATGGGTCAATTATATCTACAAGAAAGTGACTCAGAAGGTTGCACACTGAGCTTTGGCAACTAACAATTGGCCTGAGCAGAATACCGTCTTTGGGAATCTTAGGGAGACCATATATGTGAGGTAGCTTGGTGTAATGCTGCGATAACTGCCTATACGTTTTAAGTGTGAAGTGATCCTTGTTCTTCATTAGTATCTATGACAGTTTGTGTTCCGTTTTCATTGTAGGATATATATCTATTGAAGAAAAAAATGTATGACAAAGTATAAAAGTTTTTGTGTGACATGTTTTGTCCTTTAGGACTTCATCAGAATAAATTTGTTACATTGGTATGACTACATATGCGCACAAATGAGGGATGCTAGGATATAAAAATTTATGTATTGTTTCAGGCAGATATATTTCAGGCAGATTTAAAAGCCAACAGACATCAATGGCTCTAATATACATACATACATACATACATACATATATATATATATATATATATATATATATATATATATATATATATATTAGAGCCATTGATGTCTGTTGGCTTTTAAATCTGCCCACTGAAACCAGAAAGTGTTTTATATATATATATATATATATATATATATATATATATAAATAAATATAGTTTTAAGGTGTGCTATATTTATGGGGTAAAGTGCTCAGTATCAAAGATAGAGCATATGTAAATATAAAAGTGAACATTGAAGTCAACACTTAGAGGTGACAGGCTGTTTCATGCTAGACACAATCGTCAGGCCTAACGATTGCATCTAGCATGAAACAGTCTGTCGCCTCTGAGTGTTGACTTCAATGTTCACTTTTTTATATATATATATATATATATATATATATAGCCAGAAAGTCTTTTATATATATATATATATATATAGCCAGAAAGTCTTTTATATATATATATATATTGGAGCATTATCGTCTTGGAAGATGCAGTCACCATCAGGGAATAAAGTCTGGGCCACTGGATGAATAGGATCTCCTAAAATGTTCAGGTAATCTTTGCTGTTGTTTCTACCACGCAGGGCAACTATTGGACTGAGATATTTTCATGATATGGCGGCCCAAACTATCACTAATCTACCTCCATGCTTCACTGTTGGAGGAAGGTAGTCAGGGTTGTCAGCTTCTTTGGGCTGCCTCCACACATAAGCTTGCTCTGAAGTTGGGGAAAAGAGAAAAACTGTACTCGTCTGAGAATAAGACTTGCTTCCATTGGTCTGCTCATGGAGCTCATGACAAACAGTTTTAGTAGAAACTGGACTAATCAGATGATCATTCAACTCAGCAGCCACTTTGGCCACAGTAGTCGGATGATTTTTTGCCACATTGCATTTCAATGACGTCAGTCCCTGTCAGTAAGTTTGCATGTCCGGCCCGAATTGCTATGGTTGCTAGAGGCTGTGCCCTGTTTTTCAAATTGTGTCATAGTTCTTGATATGGTAGCTGGAACCAAACAGTTCAGTAAGCTTAGTGATTGAGACTCCTGCCATGTGAGCTCTAACAATTTTTCCTTTTTCGAACTCGGAGAGATCACACATTCAGCTTCAATTTTACTAAATTCTAAAAATAAATAAGACAAAGACTGTAAATTAGATAAATAAAAATATTTACAATAGATATAACTTGCAATTATGAAGTTTTAGTTAAAGTTCTTAATATAATAGGTCTTTGAAATATAGGAGTGTAATTTGCACCTCTTCCAATTATTTTGCCCAACACCTGTATATATATATATATATATATATATATATATATATATAAATATAAAAATGAACATTGAAGTCAACATTTAGAGGCGACAGCCTGGTTCATGCTAGACGCAATCTTCAGGCCATCGGATGTTCACTTTTATATTTATACATGGTCTATCTCTGATATTGAGTCTTTATCCCATAAATATAGCACACCTTAAGAGTATATTTCTTCATCTTCTTATATATATATATATATATATATATATATATATATATATATAAAAGAATTTCTGGTTTCAATGGGCTGATTTAAAAGTCAACAGATATCAATCGCTCTAATATAATATATATATATATATATATATATATATATATGAAGAAATATAGTTTTAAGGTGTGCTATATTTATGGGATAAAGTGCTCAATATCAGTGATAGAGCACACACACACACACACAGTAGATATATATATATATATATATATATATATATATATATATATATATATATATATATATATATATATGTATATATATATATATGTATATATATATATAAAACAAACATACAAGCAAACACTTCCTGGTTTCTGGTTTCTGGTTGTCAGATCTGATAAGGTAATTTAATTTATTGCCCCTCTTATCCTCAAAAATCTCAACACATTTTCCTTACACACAGTTTTGTCTTTCATTCCAACCTGAAGAAACCAAGACCAACAAATATCAGCGAAATACATTGTCAATATTTTTTCCCCTTTCCACATGAATAAACATATATTAAGTGGGAAACATGTGATAAGGTTACTATAAATCCCATTTTTATCAGAACTGTTCCAATTTGAGTGGTCTGCCCTGCTATTAGTATATTTGCATATGGGCCCCAAAGCTTAAGTGATGCTGGGTCATGAAAACATGGACTAAAACCTATAATAAATACTGAAAACTGTCTCGGCTTGAGACTTAAAAATTATGATAAATATATCTACTGTGGAGTGCTACTAAATATCTTTACAGGGAATAAATATGATATTTTTTTCAATATCATGTCCCTTCACAATATAGGCAATAATGACTCTCCACATGAATTGTCTTCTCTATTGTTTGGAATTCAGAATTTTTCTTCTCCTAGACTGTTTGTCATCCAAAGCTAGAGAGTTCAGTCTACTCTACTATTTAACCCATATCTGAAGGGAGAAGAGATGGATTCATATCTTTCCCAAGGGTATTTTTGCAAAAGTGAACACAAAAGACTAACCCGGAATTTGAACTCATCTCTCTGATTCCACTTTCATCCATTAAACTTAACTGCATATCCCCTAAATGTGAATAGGCTTAAAAAAAAAACAAATGAGGAATAGCTTGCTTGCATTCATAGGTCTCCAGGCCTTGGTGACAGCTGATGTTGCAAACACATCACAAATATTGACAATCAGGGAAATTTGAACTTCTATCTGAAATATTACTTATAGTACTTAAAGAAAAGAAAAAATCTTTTAAAATAAAAGTAATTATACCTTTAAATAAGGAGCCCCTGAGTAAATATCTTGGTATAATGGTGGGCCAGTGCATTGCTAGGTAGTAGCCATAGTAACAGTGAAATAGGAGTGTTAACAGTGTTAGTCTACTACTACAATCTATTAGGTTGGTGCAAAAATAATGACGTAATAATATCGTTTTTTGACGTTAAAAAATACGTCAAAAAATGACATTATTACGTCATTATTTTTGCACCAACCTAATAGCACAAAGATTCTGCCTAAACAGGAAAAAAATTACTGGAAAATAGAAAGCAGATGGTAAATAATGATAGCACTGAGATGAGAAGGAAAGATGTCAGAAGTACCCAGGGCATAGCTGGAGACAGTATATACAATATGAAAATACATTTATATAACAGGTTGATATGGCATTTCATTGGTCAGTTCCTCTTTAAGGTTTTTGGAACTATTTTTTGTAATGATCAGGGCTTTTTCAATTTGTTTTACTGACAGACAAAAAAATCTTTCATTACCCATAACATCTGCATTATTGGTAAGTATAGATATTTTACTAAACTAGTAAAGTACTTTTTCCAGGTTGTACTGGAAGTCTATAATTTCTCTACCATCATTGTTTGCAGTTCTTCTATAGTGCAAACAAAACATCAAGCAGTCATATTAATTCCATTTTGAAGTTACAGAAGATTTCTTTAGGCCAAATGTTTCTATCTTGTTTTTTTTCCACCTGCAATTACTGTAAATGAGATGATGAGCATAACATACTTAATATTCCTCTTTCTCTTTTCCTTCCTAAAAATTACAATAACTATTTTTGATTTTTCTTTTGCTTTTTGTTGTTTTTTCTACACCTGTCACAAAAGTATGCCAATAAAGGAAATGCCTCATAACCTCTTTCTGATTTTTTCCCATTTTAATCAACTTTTTTATTAATGAATAATTTATCTTTATATATGAAGATTAATGATACTGAAGTCATTCTTGAACACAAATGGGTAAAATATATATACATACTTTATTGTATCCCAAATAAGAAAATTCATTACATTCCTTGTTCAAGACTATTGAATGCTTTCTTATTTAATTTTTTTTAAATTTCTTCTTGTTGTTCACACATTTCTAGCTATTCTGCCAACAGTCTTCTTTATGTTTACAGTCTGTGAGGAAAGAAAATGGTCTCTGATTGAATGTTGCACCACAGACAAAAGAATGGTGATATATGTATTGATCAGCTGATTCCTAATAATGTGCACAATTGACATATCCAAAATCTGGTAGAGCAGGAGGCCAACTTTAGGAGATGCAACCAGACTATCTTTTCTGGGATGTGGTCCAAATAATAAATCAGGAGCATCACTGAAGAGTAAGAAAACTAAAAGACATGGTTCAATAAATTAGTACAAATATACAAGTCAAGCTAGTCTTGATTTCAATGTGGATTTTTTTGCTTAGCAGAAAAGGACACACCTGGATATAAAAAGAAGGAATCACATATGTTACACAGTTTGTTACAAATTAAATTGCTTTTATTGTGCATGACTCTTGAGAATAAGTGAATCTGGTCAGTATATTTGTCACAATTCATTATATTCCTTTGTTTGGACTAATTCTGTTGTTTTTTATTCTTTTTCTTCTTCTTTTTTCTTTTTCTGCTTCTTCTTCTCTGCATCATGTCCCTTCAAGACGTGGGCGATCATAGCTCTCCTCAACTTCCTATCCTTTGTAGCTCTTATTAAGTTTAGTCTTTTATCTTTCTCAATCCCTGTTCAACCTTCCATTTACACAACCACATTAGGTAGGTTATTCAGTTTTCCTCTGTTCCTCTTGCCTTCAGTATGTCTTGTCAATGTTAAATTCTCCTAGCCTTCTTTCCTCATTAAGTGTCCTAGAAATTTCAACTGTCTCATTCTAAGTATAAGGGTTCTTTTTGCTTCCATTTTCCTTTCATTTTGCATGAATGTTTTAATTGCTTTCTTGTTATAGCATTTCAACCATTGTACATTCTTGTCTTCCTCAAAATTTTGTAATAAGATAGCAACAAAAGACAAGAGAAGTAACCAGAACAAAGTAATAAAATGAATAGAACAACTTGTCTAAAAACATTCAGATAAAATTTACTGTCATTTTTTCTATTTTTGTACGATTACTACTCACTTTCTTTACAAATCAAAAACTTAAGAAAGTTTATAGAATAAATTGGGTGAAACATTATATTAACATAATCAGTACAAATGAGAAAGAAAAAGTTTTACACACCGAAAACTCTAGGAATGATGTCTCTTTTCAAGTTTATAATAGCAGTCCATTCATAATACAAAAATAATTACAATTTTTAGATTCTTAAGAACAAGGTAATATTGCAAATTTTATTGGAAGGTGTTGAAAAGTTCTTGGCAAGACCAAAAAAGGGATTTAAAAAAATTCTGATACTTGGTCATTTAGTCAGATTTTGGGAAGTGGGTTAGGCTGAGAAATTTTAAGCATCCCCAGAGTATACTTTCACCAGTTAATGCTTTTAAACCTTGTTGGCTGTTAATTCAAATTTCTATTGTTGCTAATTATTAGGTTGGTGCAAAAATAATGTCGTTTTCTCACATATGTTAATATGTGAGAAAACGACATTATTTTTGCACCAACCTAATAGTTGATATGCCAAATAATTTCTTTATTCTCCTTTTCATTTTGTACTTTTTATTGCTTCAGAATAAAAAAAAATGGACACTACTTAAATTAAGTGGTCTGCTTGTAAAAACACAGGAAAAATTTTTTAAAACAATTTTTGTATATTAACATTGATTAAACATTCCTCAAGTTACAAAATTTGTCAAAAGTGAAATATGTAACTGTTACAGATTTGGGAAAAAGGAGAACATAAGTAAAATGCAGTTATCACTGATGTAAGTACTGTTTCAAATTTGTCATTTGTAAATAAAAATAAAGTACAGATAACTCTTTAAGAAATCAGGGATTGATTTGAGAATGGATTTATATTATGAAAAGACCCCCCACACACACACACACCTTTGGAAATAATAAAAGATCAACATTTTTTATTCTGAGAAATATTGTAGGCAGAAGGTGTAATGAATGCTAATCTACAAAATCTGTTAAAAAAAATTCTTCCCTGTTTTTTTAAAATGCAGACTAGTTAATTTAAATAGAACCAAGAATTGATACAGATATTTACAAATTGAAAATTTAGCTTTTGAGAAAAAAAAAGGGAATTTCAAACTGAACCCTTTATTTAATCTATGGGGTATATTTCACTAACCATGTCTAGAGATATCTCTTATTTAGTACTGCTCAGTTATTGCTTGCCCTATTTCCCCTGAGTTCAAGTATACATGAAACCAATCCCCACACAGGGATTGAATTTACAATTACTATGTCACCAAATTCATGAATCAACACTTTAATCCACTGTAGGATAATTCTGAGTGAAGAACTTAGAGCCTTAAACTTAACCTGCCTGCTGATGAGTGCTACTGCTGCTTGTCAGGTTTAACTACATTCACCAAGGTTTCTCTTTTTTTAACTCCAGCTGCTGCTGATGGGGCTTTACTGTCCTTTTTTTTCTTTCTTTATGGTTCCTACTAAGGAGATTCTCATAGTCTAGCAAATGCACTGATTCTTTCAAATGTCTGACTCACTAGTGTTTGCTGCTATTTAGTATTTTTGCTTGATTCCATAGGGGTTGATGAATGTATCTGTAGATTAAATAATGGGTTCAGTTTTAAACTTCTGAATGTTATTCAGATCTACAAGCACCTGATAGAGGCTGGAGAGAACAATGGCTGAAATATTGTGATAATAACAACAAAAATGAAGACATATAAATAATGGTAACTCCTCATCCCAGAAATTTAGACAGAAAACCTTCTGTTAGTCAATTGATATTTATCGGAATGATCCGACTATAGCACAGTTTTATATATATAGTCCCTACTGAGAAATAAGTATTAATGATCTGTCTATATTTCTGAGATGAGGTATTATGTACATTATTTACATTATTCAGACTATTGTCCTCATCTTTGTCACCATATTTATTACAACGTTTCGGCAGTTGTATGCTCCGGCCTTCTTCAGATGGTTGGAATGTCGAACTGAACCCGTTATTTTGCTCACTTTTGTAGATTGTTCTAGTTTCACATGCCATGTCTGATGGATGTCAGTTATCAGTTATCTCCAGTATTAACTGGAGTTAAGGCAGTGGAGAACTTTCAGAGGGAATAATTTTCCTCTGAAAGTTCTCTACTGCCTTATCTGGGTATTGAACTCACACTCTTTGGGTTCTGTCACTGGATCTAACCAACATGGCACGTGGAACTAGAAAAGTCTACCCCAGTGAGCGAAATAAAGGGTTCAGTTTGACATTCCAATCACCTGAAGAAGGCCAAAGTGTACAATGGCTGAAACGTTGTAATAAATATGGCAACAAAGATGAGGACAATAGTCCGAATAATGTAAATAAAGTATTAATGGTTTCCAAAGTTAAGTTCCTGGTCACTTATCTACAGCAAACATTTAGATCATTGACTGTGGTCTCAAATGATTAAGTTGAGGCAGAGCAAATATAAAGTCCATTACTTGTTATGTACAAAGTAAGAAAAAATTATATGTACCAATGTTCTTGTTTATCAGCCATTTTGAATGGCTGTATTTTTAAAATATGTATTCATTTTCAGTTTCATTGGGCTAATCTTTCTAAATAATGCAAATGTTACATTTTATTTTTAAAGAATGTTACAATAAAGAAAAAAAATCAATATAATTTTATTTTATTGTTAGGCAGTTATTTGATAACTAGAAATAAAGTTTAAAAGATAATTTATGCAAATAATTTATTAAAAATATAATTTAGTAGGTAGATAGTAATGGATGTCAGTATATATGCAAAAATGGTTCAAGCTCTAAACATCTCTTGCAATCTGATACTTCTGTGAATAATCCAGTCATGAGCAAGGTTCAGTGATGAGTGATACTATTGAGGTTAGTAGATCATCTTCTGACAACATCTATTACCTCCATATATAAGGTATATTAGCTTTTGGTCTATTTTGGCCTTGTGTAATGATTAAAGGAAAATTCATAGAATGTTGGAAAAAATACAAAATAATTTTTTATATAACATAATATAATAATACAGAAGGATAAAGTGAAAGTTGAAGTTTCAAGAGTTCCTGCATAAAAGCCATGGCACATATAAGAAATAGAGAGAAAGAGAAAGAGTCTGGATGGAAGTAAATATATGTATGTATACAAATGTATGTATGTATCCAAATCTAGTCACAGTTTGACCACATGGTGAAGGAAGGTATATTTGTTTTCATTGTATCAAGGATAGTTGAGCCATGTAAGGTCTCCAGCTAGTTGAGCAAGCGTTGTATTTCATCTCTGGTTATGTTGTGATAACTGCAGCATCAGAGAATGGATAAAATTAATTTATTGACTCTGATTTTTGTTGATTTTCCATTTGTTTATATATATATATATATATAGATCTGCTTGTTTCTCATTGGCTAGCAGCCTAGACTGGTTGGTCAAACTATTTATTTTTAGAAATGAGGAAATTTTGGTCTCCTTGTTATAATTTGTTTATTTCTTTTCTTACATCTTGGTTGTAAAAGCTTTCTGTTGGGTTGATTGAACTATGGCTTTGTTTGCTTGGTGATTTTTATTATCCGTCTATTTCTAGGGATGGTGAAATTTCAGTTTTGTTGTTTATTCATTTCTTTATCATGACAATACCTTGAATTTTCACCTCTTTTTCATCTTGCTTGCTTTTGTATATTTTGCATTTTGGGAAAGAACATATATTGTAAATGTTGTTTTAGACAACAGATTTTTTGACAATTAACTACACTTAAATTTGTTCCATTCCTCATTCTCATTTAACATGATGACTACCACTTTTTAACTGAATTGATGATTTTGAAGAACACCACTAGCTTTTGTGTGCTTCACTAAGTTTGTTGAGTAAAGATTTTCAATACTTTTAGTTGGATAACAAAATAAAAAAGCAAACTACATTAATGTAGAACAAATAACAAATTTAGTTGCCAACATAATTGTGTTTTAGAATTTAAACATGGAGAAAAATGCAGTATTAAAGTGTGTTTGTTAATGTTCCTTTTTTTATGTGAAAAAAGAAAATATAGTTTTGTATGAGTCCAACTTGATTAAAATCATTGAACTCATATACTTTCAAAGGTCAAGTTTTGAGTTTATTTGAAAATACTAAAGAGAAATTGTGTATGAATGAAAGTCAAATTAAAAACGTTCTTTCTTACTGCTAAGCTCTATCATGTAAGTTTCCTTTGATGTTGGATAGTATCAGGTTTCTCCTTGCCATTGTTGTAAGGGAAGAACAAAACAGTATGACTACAGCCATTTGTACTGGTCTGGGTTAATCTGTGCCTGGTTATGTCATTAAATATCCTTTCAAAAGAGTGATCTATACAAAACTGTATTGGATAAATAAGTTTTTTTTTTGTTTTTTTTAAAGCTTTTCATTGGCTATAAAACAATTTAATTTTGTTTTGATTAATGTTGTGCCAATTTTGAATATCATGTGTTGAGCAAGAAATTATCTATTTGATGGGCTTTTGTTGGTTTTTAATTTTCAATATGTTAAAAGCTGTCAGTATGAAAACTTCTATTGGGATATTTTTAAAGATGCACTGACACTAGTCTATCAACTAATAGAATATTAATGACTTTATTCAAACCATTAGTGTTGGATAACTAGTATTTTTATATTATTCATAGCTGTATATTTTGCACTGTGAGCATGTAATAATGTATATACCAATAAATTTGATTATATATATATATATATATATATATATATATATATATATATATATATATATATATATATATAAAGAGTGAATTCTATTTTTTTTCCAAAGAGTAGAAACAATTTTACTTGGTTTGCGTAGGTAAACTCCTTTATGTTGATATTTTTTTTCCCATAATTTGTGTTAAATACTACAAAAAGTTTCTATAGGATTTAAATATAAGGAAGTCCTGCTTGTTTTTCTTTTTAGCATCAATGTTCTTATTTCCTGTAGAGATTTA
This sequence comes from Acanthosepion lycidas, assembly GCA_963932145.1. NCBI lineage: Eukaryota > Metazoa > Mollusca > Cephalopoda > Sepiida > Sepiidae > Acanthosepion > Acanthosepion lycidas. Next base: position 14,350,292 of record OZ010580.1, on the reverse strand, counting down.
ATGGAATTCTCACAAATGATCAATTTCTCTAATGTGAAAGTGATGCATTATATCTGATGAAGCCTGTGTTGTGGGCCAGTGTATGCATTGAGAGATAAACACATGTCTCCTGAAACATGGCAGACTCAGGATGTGAGTCCACATAAAGGAATGTAAAGAAATGACAAGATCCAATATATAAGTACAACAAAATGATAATGTATTGACAACAAAGGTATACAAGTAACATAGACAATGATGTGTGTAACAAATGAATGTGAAAACAGTTTTGGTCAAAAGTATGTGTAGTCTGTGAATGTGTGTACGTACATGTATGTGCGTGTGTCTATATTTGTAATGTTCATGTGTTTCCCAAAAGGAACGCGTTCTCCATGAGAGGTTACATGTTGATGGATAAGCAGATAAGGTGAGAAGACAGCGAGAAAAAATATTGCTGAGTATTTATAGTTCGGAAAGCATCCTCTAGTAGCAGTTTTGAAAATTAGGAGGAGGTATCCCAATATCTATCAACAAGATTTCAAAGTGCAAGTATTGATATCTGCCATGTTACTCTGTCTCTAGTAAATATTTGTTTGAGTCAGATAATATTTAATTCTGCTATCATTTATGTATTATCATATGTAATTCTTCTTACAATTTGTGAAATCTACATGACTGTTTTATAAATGACTATTTTATAAAAAATAAAGGTTCTTGGACAACTTTTTAAGTGGTGACTATGAACATATCATTAAAAAAAATGATCACATTCACCTGCTAAGAAAGGGAAAGCTATATTGAAGTTTATTTACCTGACATAGTGAACATTATGGTAACTCACGATCCTGCTAAGTTTTATAAAAAAGAAAAGTTTTTTTAGTAGTAAGCCAATCAACTTGGAGTCATCCCAGAAAAGCTAGCTGGAATAGACCAAGTCGCCACGACTCATGAATACTAACTAGTTTACTTCCCTTACTAAAGTCAGCGGCGAAATATCAAACGATTCGCTAAGACAGCAATAGTGGACAGGACTAAACTCGTAAACCGGCCGCCAGCGAAACATCAAACGACATATTAATGCCGGTAACAACGATAAAACCTTAACTCTTTTTACAGCACATGATAAGCCGGCGGCGAAACATCAAACAATCCACTAACGACAACCACAACAGAAAGGACAGTGATTTAGAATATTCATATCTTTGTGGAAGTTTTCCGAACGTTAAGAAGTTCAAGAACTGTAATAAAAAATTAAAAAAAAATTCTTCTGATTACCAACTTTACTGTACAAAGTATGTCTTAAATGTATGTAATCAGAATATACATACAAAATCATATTGCATTATTAAAAACAGTGTACTGTAGTGTAGCGTAACTAATTTTATTTTGTTTTATAAATTCAACTTAGACTAGTCAACTAAAAACTCCATTCAATGGCTTCATGCTGGCGTTTTAAGAATTTTACGGAAATTGTTAGAGAGAGTGTATGTGTAAACTCGTGTTTTTTCTTCATAAGAAAGTTTTTCTTTTCGTTTCCTTTCTTCAGCGGAAACAAGATATCTTTTTTTTTTTTACTTTCTTTGACTAATATTTCTTGGCCGCTAGTTTTCTTCTTTAATGAGCATATCTCGAGTTGTTAGATATGAATAACAAACTCAAACTGTTAGTTCATAAGCAGGTTTACTTTAGAAGTGCAATTCGCGCGGCTAACTCTATGACAATTATTGTATCCTGTCAAAATTGTTAGTCCACAACACTTAATTATTTAAACATTAATTTAAATTTAAAAAAAAATATGAAATGAATAAGTTGCCGCAAGTGACAAAAAAGTCTAACCAGTCCCGTCCCACATTGCTACTACATAAAAAAAAATGTTTGGAAAGACTGAGAAATAATGCATTGAAGTTAAACGTTGTTCGTACAATGTACTGGAAGGAAAATTAAGTAAATTTCATAGGCCTGGTCTGTTGGCAGGTTTCCTAAAAAACACTTCATACATTTTAGACTAAGAAAGAAACAATTGCTTGTTGCAGGAATAGAATAATGTATTAATTTATCATTATGCCTCCAGGTACATTTTTCCTGCAAACAATATTTGTTGGACTCATAATTCCGGGTGAAAAAGATCACAAAACATGGAATTCAGACAAACGACAATTAATAAATGTAAAGACATGTTACAGAAGGATAAATAAAGAAACGAAGTTAAAATTATGAACTGTTCAATACAATCTCTGTGTCTCTTTGATTACTTTCCCACTGCCATAATTAACTTCCTTTTTACCAATTCTATAAATATTTTCACGGTAATTGTTCTGATGAGCTTTCCCCATTGAGACCTGGAATTCACAAATTTAAGTGCAGTACTAGATTGGCAGATAGGTCTTACAATTTCAGTGTTGAATTTTTATGGCTTATCAACCTTTTGCAGATTATGTAAAGCCAGTAAATATCTTTAGATTGTAAGAAATTCTTGGAGATAATAATGATTTACTAATACAAGTCCTACTAATTAACCAATAACTGGGGGAACACTATTCATACCTTTCTCAACGTATTTGCACATAAGTGAATATAAAAAACCCAAATGAAATTGGAACACAGCTCTCTAATTTCCAATTCTGAGCTATTATCCATTACACCACCCACACATCCAAGCTTACAGCCCCTAGTACAGTGTAACCCGGATATAAGAGAGTTGTCGGGACCGGAGAAGAAGTCTCTTATATCTTTGGTCTATTTTGTTTAGGTAAGTATGGCTCTAATTTGGGACCAGAGAAAATCTCTCTTATCTCAAGGTTTCTCTTATATCAGGGTCTCTTATATCCGGGTTACACTGTATTCCAAAATGGTCACCTCTCTAGGTACTGACCAGGCTTGACATTGCTTAACTTCGGTGTTTGTATGAGAACCAGTGTTTCAACTGTTGAAATTCCTAATTGTAAACATGAGTTCTATGCTAATAATTTCTTCTGCCACACTTCTTGCTTGTGGAAATCTCTTCCAAATTCATGCTTTCCTGTCAAATGCAATCTTCAAAATTTTAAATGGAATGTCAATCATTATCTTCTGTCTTTTTAATTCCTGTTTTTTTTTTATTGTTCTATCAGTTTCTTTCACTCTCAGTAACTCCTTGCATCTTAGGGGCTTTTACTGTCTTGCTTGGAGTGAAAGGTTAAAAAAAAATACACCCCTGTCAATTTATTTTATAAAAAGTTAATGATCTTCTAAACCAACATACTAGGATTTTATTTTTTTCTAGTGGAACATTATACAATCAAAACAGATATAATTAGGTATTATTTATTACAAATCTCTACAGCATTGAAACTCTGTAAATAAAAAGATACCGTATCAAACTCTCAAGACGATACTGCCCTGATCACTACAATTTTAACCTCTTCAATTAAAGTTTAATTGTTTTATTTTCACTCTAAAAACAAAGGGAACGAACCCATTGTTGCAATAGATAAACTCCTTCATGTTTAGAATTCCTTATGATTAATTGACTTGTTTTTTATGGTTTATCAACTCTTTGCAGATTATTTAAAGCCAGAAAATATTTTTAGATTGTAAGAATATTTTGTGACAATAAGGATTTACTAATACAAGTCTTACTAATTAACCCATAGCTGGGGGAAAAGAGGTGGAGGCATACCTTTCCCAAAGGTATTTGCATGTAAGTGAATATAACAGACCAAACTGGAATTGGAACTTGGCTCTCTGATTAACAATTCTTTGCCATTATTCATCGCATTACCTGCACATCCAAGCTTACAGCAGTTACCCATCTAGGTACTGGCCAGGCACAAGGTTGCTTAACTTCGTTGAGTGTACAGTAGCTGGTGTTTCAACGTGATATGGCTGTAAGCCCTATAATTCTTTTTATGACTTGCCTTAAATATTAGAAAAGGTTCATACAGTACTTAAATCTGAGAAAAGTCCTGTATGTTTCTCTTTTAACATTATTTTTTTTTTCTGAGGATGTTTAAAGGAACCCTCACAAATGGTGAATTTCTCCAGCATGAGTGTAATAACTTACAAGTATAGGCATAAAATATGTTGGAAAGTTTTGAATGATGTAAAACTTATGTACCCTAACCTTGTTTATACACCATCTGCAAAAAATTGACTTTGATGGCATAAAAGTGCTACTATGAAATATTTTTTACTTCACAGTACTATGGAGCAAGGTAAAATATACTGGTAGTCTATAATGTTTGGTTGGCTCAACTTTACATATCAGAACCAGATCTTTTTTAGCAATTTATTGGGGAAACAAAGAAAGGTCTTATATATTATCAAATGCAATAGCCCTTTGCTTGTTGTTTTCACACTGACTGACATAGGATACCATTTACAATGGATAGCAGCATTACTACATTAAGTTCATACACAGTGATGAACCTATGGTTGCTGGCACCCCGGGGAAGCGAAACTCTGACACCCTTACAAGTATAATTTTTTTAAATTTTCACAAGGAGAAAAACTTTAAAATGTCGAATAATGAGTTTATTACAATATATAACTCAATACAAGCTAAAGAAAAAATTAATTTTCCTGCCTAAAACATTCTTATCTACATTCTTAGACTTTAGATTTGCAAATCTTTTCATGGCACTTCCTACACCTGTTTTCTTTACAAGATCATTTTCTATTGATAAAATAGCCAAAGAATTTAATCTGTCTTGAAATCATGGACAACTGCAAATATGTTTTTATAAGCTGTAGTTTTGGAAGATCCCAAACACAAGACATGGTGGCATGATGGTGCCCTGGGCAACTACCCATGTTGCCTGTACTTTGTACTGACCTTGTTCATACATGCTTTTCATATTAGCTCAACTGTTGAGTAGCAACTTATCAGGGTTCAAATGGGGCATGATAGTGGTTACTAGATGGATGGAACATTCTGTTTCTGAAATTATGGCAATATTTGGTATCTCTCAACCAATAGTGTTTACTGTAAATAGCTGGTAGAAGGCATTAACACCCACTGTGAGCAGTACAGTAGTTGACCATATGTCTTTAATGATTTTGACCAGAGACAACTGGCTAGAATTGTCTGCATTAACAAATCACATCAACATTCAATGTGGGAAGTACCAGATGCATATCCAGAAGGTCAGTTTAGAGTTCTTTAGCTTTTGTGAAATATACAAGCAGATGACACATAAGATTATCCCTGTTAACAACACTAGACTCAGCACCTCACCTCGGTTTGTGATGTAACTAATTGGACCCTAGAGAACTGGCAACATGTAATGTGGTTCAATGAGTTATAGTTCCAGTTGCTTTAGTTATATATAACTGCTTTCTCATATCAATGATTAAAAACAGATTTTAGTGAATGAAGCCTGTAGGTCTTAGCAAGAACAATCCTTCTTCAAAACTCATGGACTGCTGCTACAGAATTGCAAACAAAGAACTGTACCAAATGACAAAAAACACATCACTTGAGGACTTTCAAGAATAGCAGCAACTAAAATGGATATCACATGTAACTCCAGAGTGTTGAGCAGAGTTGTTTTTTACAGCTTATCAACCCTTTGTGGATTATTTAAAGCCAAAACATATTTGGATTGTAAGAATAATTCTTTTTTTGTGAGTGAATATGGCATTAACAATTTCTTTTTAGAATAACAATGATTTTTTCAGATACAAGTCCTACTATTTAACCCATTGTTGATTCATACTTTTCCTATGGGTATTTGAAATTTAAATGAATGTTATAAACCCAACTGTAATTCAAATTCGGTTCTCTGATTTCTCATTCCAGACTGCTAACTATTACACCAACTGCACATATGCCATGTAACTTGAAGAGAATATAATGACATAATCAAGATGTTAACATACCACATTACTTAAAATAAAAAAGTTAAGAAGGAAGCCCCTATCAATACTGGAAAAGTAATAAAAGGGGATTTAGAAACCTATTTTCCTGAAAAATTGTTTTATAGAAAGATTTTATAAATTTCAACTGAAAGTAGCACTGGCTTCTCAATCAATGAATGACAAATGTTTCCTTATAAAGAAACAGTTAACATTATCATTACCATTGGGTTGATATAGGTTTTGGGTGTGCACAGATTTTGTCAGGCTATGAACCCTTGTTGCGAATAAGGCAATGGTATGGTATGTGTTCACATGGCATTGGTTAGATTCACTGGTCTACTTAAACAGGTGCTCAAAACCAACCCTACACCACTGAATGGGTGTAACTAGCTATTTACACCCATTCAGTGGTATAGGGTTGGTTTTGAGCACCTGTGGCAATTTAAACTATTGTGCCTCCTCCTTAGCTATAAGATGTTATAAATTTTAGTTTCATACATATTTTCTCAGCCTAATTAATTATTTTACAGCCCTAAAAATTCACAGTTGTGGGTTGGGGCAACTATGCCACTGCAACGATTCATGGGCTCAATGTACTTAACAATGATGGGTTAATCATGTGCCATGTCATTGTGCCTAAGTAGCTCAGAATTGATTTTGAGAAGCATGCTGGAGACTTCCAACAAATGGTATAGCCATCATATTCACTTGACATGAACCCAAGTGAATATTTATAAACTGTGATGCAGAGGAGTATTCACTTGCAAGCTCCTGCATCTATAAATATCAGGGACCTGTAGACCATTATCAAGGTGACAAGGTAAATGTATACTATTTATTAAAAAATTATAACATAAATATGTTATAACATCACATCACTTCTAGTGTCTTATCATGTGATGGTACTGATTGTGAAATAAAGAGTTTTTTCAAAAAATCAAACCCCCTCAATACATAACCTATGATTTTTGGATTTTCGAAAAACTCTATATTTCGCAATCAACACCATTACTTGACAAGAGACCAGAAGTGTTGAAATAGCTATTTTTGTAGTGATATTATAACATTTATGTCATAATTTTTTAATAAATACTATTTGCTCTACTCTGTATTGTGGACTCTTTTAAGAATATTGTTTTTGGCTATTGGAATTTTATTCCATCTACACCGATCATATAGTTGTATATATATATATATATATATAAACATAAACAATGACAATTTTTAACAAAATTTAATTTTTAACAAAATTTAATTTTTAATGTAATTTTTAACTATATATGTTGTGGGATGCTGGATGATACTTATTGATTCATGGGGTGCAGAACGTGATATATGATTGGTACTAACTCATTTAAGGTAGTAGTAGTGATTACTAATTATTCTAGGTGCTGTTCAGAATAATTAGTCATGACCCAGTGTACATAGAAAACAGACGTAACAATACGATGGTGATGCAATGCATTTAAACAAGTCAATTTAAAATGAAACAGAAGATAAAGATTTATTTATCAACAAATAACAATTTATTTGGATGTTTTATACATCATGTGGTGAATATAATAAGACTCTTGAAAAGAAGTGTGCATTCACAAATACACATTTGACGTAGATTTAAAAAAGTCCATGAGAAATGGAAAAGTTGGTAAACAGGTGTGTTTAATGAATTTCATAAGAAATGTAAAAGTTCACAGGTGCACATTGCAAGGTCATTTTAATGAAATCCATAAGAAATGGAAAGGTATGAAAAGTTGTTAGACACAAATTGGGGTGTGTTTAATAAAATTTATAAGAAATGTAAAAGTTCATGGACACACATTGAGGTGTGTTTAATGATAGAACCCCTAGAAAGGGGAAAAATTTGTATCTTGGTTTCATTGTAGAATCTACATCAGAAAAGTGAGAAACGTTGTTTTAGTTGATTAGTAATCCGTTTGAGTTGACAACATGAAATCCATTCTCCAACTGGCTTTTGTTTTGTTTATGATTTATATTGAGATTGCTTTAAGCAGGTTCTGGCTTGCAAAAAAAGTCCCTCAAAAATGCAAAGAAAATGCTGTCAGTAGTTGATTAATAATTTAAATTATATTTCGAATATTTTTGAAATGCTACATGAAGTGCCACTCGGAGCCAATGCACAAATGATGAATTTTGGGCATTTGACTCCTGACTTTTGAGACAGCAACTTCCTGT
>OZ010580.1:14307282-14339782 GCA_963932145.1 Acanthosepion lycidas | reverse complement strand
CTTAAACGAGAAGCCATGAAGAACCCTGGACTTACCAGTCAAGAGCTTTTCAGTTGCATTGGGGATCCTACTGTGTCTAAAAGTACTCGGTGTCAGTATCTGAGGGAAATAGCAACAACAGTCAAACCTGTATCGAAGCCTCCGTTGACGAGAAATCACATTCAAAATCAATTGAAATGGGCCAAGGACAATATGAAGATTGACTGCTCTTAAGTTTTGTTCACAGATGAAACTCAAGCAACACTTGATGGGCCAGATAGATGGTGCAAAGGCTGGGTAATGAATGGACAGAATCGCCATCAGCGTTTGAGACGCCAACAAGGTAGTGGAGGCATAATGTCTGGGGTGGTATTATTGGAAAAACATTAGTGGGCCCATGGAGAGTACCAGATGGCGTCAAAATGACTGCTGATGCATACATAGCATTTATGAAAGAGCATCTTGAACCGTGGATGAAAAGGCAAAGAGTTGCCTTCAGAAAGGCCATTGTTTTTATGCAAGATAATGCTCCCTCACATGCTGTTCACAAGACTACTGAATATTTGAAACAGTTAGGCTTCGATGGCCTCGAAAAATGAAGTGGCTAGCAAATTCTCTGGATTTGAACCCAATCGAAAACCTTTAGAGCATCATGAAGCGAAGACTGTACACCAATGGATGACAATTCAGGAGTAACACTGAGTTGTGGGAAGCAATTCTTGACATATCTTGCGGCATTACAGCAGATGACATCCGACAATTAACAAATTCTATGGATCGTTGACTTCTTCAAGTAATTTCAAAACAGGGAAAGCACATTCCGTATTAATTTGTTTAAAACTGTGCCTTTGTTTGTATCTGTTATTATTTGTTTGATATCTTATTTATTAGGTTCTTTTGATCATAAACATTCACGTGCAACATTAATAAACGTTTTGTTTGCTCAATTCTGGGAATTTTACTAAACCTTTCTAATAATTTGGTACGCTCAAATCTCCGTGCTGATAACAAATATGGCACCAGTTTGTTTACCTTGCGCAGATCAGTATGAAAATTGTGTTGCCAACATTGTGTGAAAATTTTGTGTGAATTGATTGGACAGTTTTTGAAATATTAGAAAAAAAGTTATCTTGATAATAATTTGGCACGCAGTGTATATATATATATATATATATATATATATATATATATATAATTTTATGTATATTTTATATATGTGCAGTGCTTATTGGAAAGTGCTCAATATCAGTGATAGAGCTAACATATTTAGTTGAATGGATATGAGTTTGTGACCATCGGTTTCACGCTTATGCAATCCTCAGATATACTCTGTCTGAGGATCGCATAAACATGAAACCAACAGTCAAAAACTCAAAATCCATTCAACTATATATATACATATGTATATATATATATATATATATATATATATAATCTGAAATTTCAATTATTACTGTAACATCTACTGTCATGTAAGCAGGATTAAAAGTCCCATATACATTACACATATCTGAATATAAATCAAGCAGTTATTACTAAAAATAGAATCACAGCCATCACACACACACACACACACACACACACACAGACATATATATATATTGTATTGTGTTGTTCCACAATACGTGATCATTAGTCAACTTCAACCTTCTTTCTTTACTATACACTTTATTTCTCTTCTACTTAACATATGAAAATAGGTACAATCCTATTTACCAATGCACTACACCTCTCTAAACAGAAGATGTTTAATGTCTTTCATTGTTCTTGAGCTTCTTCTACAAGCTCTTTCCACCTCTCCCCTTTAGGTTTATGTCCTGTTCTTTTTAATGGAGATCTTGGTCTCATTTCTCATTCCATATCCAAGTCACTCCTGCTATCATCCATAGGTTTGTCTTCTATTGCATTATCCAGATCTGAAGAACTCATCCTTTCTTCTTTTTTTCCATTACCATATTTTCCTCTTCAATTCTAGGTCTTAAATTTTCTTAATTAACTTTGGACCTGGTGCAATGCTATCTTTTGAAATTTAGTACCCTAAATATGGTATTATATCACAATCAAATTTGCATTTTCTCTATTTATTGCCATCCCTGCATTTTTTAACTTGTTTAACACATATTCTATTTTTTTGTTTTAATTTGTCTTTAGTGGTAGCACCAAGGCAAATATCATCTTGATAAATAATCATATTACTGATTTCGTCAGTTAACACTTTTTCCTTTGCTCGCTGATAAATGCCATTTTCGTCCATTTTTATCCTATCCTATGGGGATGTTTAGTGTGGTAAATTCCTTGAATTTATCATCAATCTGTATTTGATTATAGGCTGATTTTAAATCAATTTTTGAAAAACATTTCATCTCCGATCATAGATAGTGGTTTCAATACTGGGAATAGAAAAAGAATTCAAGCGTATTTTATGATTTATGCCTATTTTAAAATCACCATATATTATTTAATCTCCATCTGCTTTTCACAAAAATACAATGAGAGAGGCCCATTTACAGCCACATGGAGGAACATGCTCCAAAATTCCCTCTTCTACTGTTTTCTTTAACTTAGCAACTACCAAAGGTAGATGTTGAATAAGTAATTTATGAGATTCAAAATAAGAGGGGGTACTAATTTCATTTAATTGTATGCTCACTTTATACCTCTTTAATACTCTTGTTTTTACTTTTTCTGATTTTACACTACTGATTAATTTCGACATATCTACCTTTAGAATACCTATACCTAGTACTCCATAAATATTTTTTACATTTCACTATTATAATGGGAATAATCTCAACTTTGTCACAGGTTTCACAAGTTCCATTGAAGTATCCCAAAGTTTTTATAAAAAATGCATCAAATTGTCTATATTACAGATGACTTTTTCTAAATATTGGTTTATCTATTTGTTTTCAGAAATTTCTTGGGATCAAAGTGACTTCCACACATGCAGTCATAGACAAATTATTCAATTGTAATTGTTCCAATATTTTATATTTATGAGATGTATCAGCCATATCTTGAATCAACTGTAACTAAATCAATTCATTATCAATAATCAAATCTTGAATTCCAACTTTCTAAAATTCACAGAATCTGCTAACTTCTCTTAATCTGTTTTATGGAAAGAAATTTGGTTCTTTTTGCTATGCCAAGTTTCTTTTTTAGGTCATAAACTTCTTTTTATAATTTCTGTAATTTCAAATCAAATTCTCCAATTGTTTGGGATATCCATAACAGAAATTTTCATTATAGCTTCACAACTTGCCAAAGCTAGAAAAAGGTCAGTTATTTCATTTTCTCCTCTTCTTGCTTGGTTGTCTTTCAAATTTTTATCCCTAGCCTGGGATGCAAAACACCAGATCCAAGTCTTGACAAATTCTGGTTTATCCAAATGACTTAAACATCTTATCAACAACACCATATTGTTGTATTATGTTGTACTATGACACATGATCAGTAGTCAACCTCCGCCTGTTTCTTTCTTTACTATACAATTTTCATTCTATAACGTACAATCTATATGATGTACAGAACAGTGTTGGCTCAAAAAGATGATCATGTTGAATAATAGCTCCTTGTTGTAAAAGTTTTCTAAATATATTTTATGCAATGTAATTGACAAAACCATCTCTCTATCTGTCTATCTCTCTCTCTCTCTTTCTCTCTCTCTACATATATATATATATATATATATATATATATATATATATATATATAGATAGATAGATAGATAGATAGATAAATATTTCTAAAAGAGTAATGGATCTTTTATTTATTAATCTGACAGATTTTATCACTTTAAATATTATTTTTAGCAGATGAGTAAAGGGTCGGTGTATTTATTTATTTTCATCTGATGGCTTGAATATTCAAAAAATCTTATTAAGGATAAAGATACACCCTCTGGCAGGATATAAACCTGCATCCTGCTTTACAGGTGAAACTGTCATTAGATCCGATGTGATTTAGACCAACATGGCCATGAATTGTCTTCGATCAAGCAAGGCCAGATAGTGAGTTATAAGTTATTCCACTTTGTCAAAGATTTCCCTAATATATATATATATATATATATATATATATATATATATATATATATATATATATATATAATTTATATGAGATAAGTTTTTGTTTTATTTTTGAATTTACAATGCTGTTTACTCTTTGAAAGGAATTTAAAATAGAGCACTTATATATGAAATGTAAGAAAATAGAATAGACAAATAAAATATATATATAAATAAGATGTACAGGAAATTTGAATAGATTGATCAATCTATTCATCTGTAATGTTACCCAGTGTTTTCTCTATCTCACCAGATATTTCATACAAATCACTCCACCAGGAAATCACAAACCACATTTTCTATTGCTTCCCTAAACCTTTGAGCAGTACCTCATTTATAATGGATTTCTCATCATGTGGTAATTGTGAACAGTCTAGCAGACTATCACCCTAGAAAGTTGTGAGTTCAATCCTCGCTGAGTGTTCTACTGTTAGATTTTTGTCAGACTAGGCTGATAAGTAGTTATATATGAGGAGGAGCTTAAAAGCTGTTGGCCTGAGATATTCTTCCTAAATAATAATTCTAATGCTTGGATATTTGGCCAGATTTCTGGAAGTTGGTACATGTACAGAAATATTCATATGCAAAGTGAAATACAGTTATTAAGTATTTATATTTATTTCTATAAATAAGTAATCTAGATAGGTGTGTGTATATGAGAGTGTATGTGTATGTGTGTGTGTGTGTATGTATCTTTGAAAGAGAGATGCTTAAACTTCAAAAATAATAAATGTAAAGAATGTGTAAATGCTTTTTTAAAAATAATCAGACAGGCATTGTACACCATGATCTTTATTTTTTTTTCTGATTTCATTTAACTTCAAACATCAGCTTAATTCACAGCAATGACTAGCTTCATAGGTAGCAAATATTTTTTTTCCCTATTTGATAAAACACATTGAGCAGAAGAGCAAAAATTACCAATAAAAATATTGTTTTTATTGCACAAGCAGCTTAAAAGAACAAACAAACCGTTTATGATATATACAGTGGCCAGTTTTTGGAATTAATCTCTACGTTGGGGAGTAAAGAAATTACTGTGAGCAATGTGGCCATCAAGAGGAAGTAAGTAGTAGTTAGGGCAGATGGCACATACTTAAAAGTCAAGATAAACCAAAAAAGAAAAAAAATATCTCACAGATAACATGGGTGAATTATGTATGTATATATATATATATATATATATATATATATATATATATAAAGGGAAGAGGTTATAGTTGTTCCAACGAGAGAAAAGTGTATATATTTAAAAGAAAAGAGAAACTGCAAACGTTTTTGGTTGTAATGTGGATTTTTTTAAACATATATTATGCTTTATTTTCCATAACGCATAATATATTTAAAAAAAAATCTACAACCAAAAATGTTTGCAGTTTCTCTCTTCTTTTTAATATATATATATATATGTTGTATGTATGTATATGTGTGTGTGTGTGTGTTTATGTAACTGAATTTTGCTACTGGTCCATTTTTACATCAATTCTAGCATATTGCCTGATACTGTAGTAACATTCAATGAAAGAGAACCTTAACAGACTGATCTAACAGAGTAGATCTCTTTCTCTTGGTCAAGCAGTAATGCTATATGTAAATCTCAGTGAATGCATTTTGTTCCTGCTAGCTATTTGTTATCAGAAAGTTTGTTTTTTTCTTTCTGGGCTGTTAGGGTGAGCAATCTGTGTTAACTATTCTCTACTAACACTTGAGAAGAAGTACAATTTTCAAGCCACTCCATTCAGCCTTTCTGTTAGCTAATCCTGGATATGTTCTGTAGATTGCTACCATATTGGGCAGAGTACTTGATTAAATCAGTCATTTGGCTCTCCAGTAGGGGTTGAAATTTTAAGGATACTCTGCTAAGTCATATGGCACCATCTTCTGTGGATAAAAGGCCAACCTTTTAATTGTTGTTCATTTTACTTGTATTCTTCATTGTTGTAAAATATCAGATTTTTATTGCCAGTCACAATTTACACTATTTACATTGTTTGAACTGATGTCCTCATCTTTACTGTCATATTCACAATGTTTCAGTCAATGTACACTCTGGCCTTATTCAGGTGATATTTGTTAGAATTTCAAAATTAATTAGCCAGCTGCCTGAGGAGTGTCTCCCTGGAAGAGAAGACTGTCATATTGTCGCTACTATATTCCAGAGAAAAAAGAGAGAGAAGTTTTATATCTCTTCCTTTCTGAACACAACAACACTACAATATACATCAAATTGGATAAAACTACTTTTATTTAGTTTTATTTTAATAATCTTAATTTAATTTAATTTAATAATCTTATTTAATTAATCTTTTTCTGTATATTATAAAGTATTTATTTTACTTACCTAAAAACTATGTTAATTTTTTTTTAATGGGGAAAGTGCTGAAAAGTTCTTGGTCTAATCAAGTAGAGACCCCCAAGAAGATTCTAATGTTTTGTCATTTGGTTTGATTTTGGGAAGTTGGTTAGGCCACGGATTTTTCAGCATCTCCTCATACAAGTTCCATTTGTCATAAATATTTTATTCTTTTTGCATAATATTTCAATTAAAACATCCTATTGAGTTTAAACTTATTTTTATAAACTTAGATCAGTCAAACATTTCTAAATTTTATTGTTAAAATGCCACAAAAACAGAATCAACATTATTTGAGAAGATACTTACTCAGTCTCCAAAATATAATTGCCGCCTACAAACTGAAAGCTGGATTTTCTTTTTTATGCTATCTGTAACAACACAGTCTGGGAATTTTGTGTGGTTGTTTTTTTTTGGTTTTTTAATAATCATTTCACTCCCAAGCAAGGCAATATAGAAATATTGCTACTAAGATGCAAGGAGTACCAAGTGTGAGAGAATACAAGAAAAAGAAAACATTATTAAGGAGGAATTTAGGAAAAAAAAGTTAACAGTTGACACTGAATTCAAATTTTTGAAGCTCAAAGTTGACTGTAAAACAAGAAGCCAAAAGAGAGTTCCATAAGCAAAAAGTGACATTACAGCAGTGGGAAAGTAACTGAAGCTGAGATGCCAGGTCAGGACCATAGAAGATTCTTCTTTGTATTTTATCAAGAATTTTTAAATACATAGCAGAAATACCAGACTTGATATAACAGCAATATTCAATGCATGGATGAACAGTAAACTTATAAATATGTAAGATAGATTCTGGTGAGAAAAATTATCTAGCATAACATGAACCAGCTAGAAGCAGTCCTAGTAATAGATTCAATATAATCTTTCCACTTCATGTCAGTGGAAAACGTTAACCCGAGAAGTCACAATGAATCACTTTCCTAGAGTTTTAAAATTCAGTGATACTTGTCAATCATTTTTACAATTTCCAACATTTTTTTTTATCTCTCACAAAGTTTGAAATTATTAAACATATCTCTTTATTCATCAAATCAGTTTTATGACTCATTTTAAAAGTTCACACTCACAATTTGAGCTATGGAGATTCAGAACATTTTATACAAATGGCTGTTATTCATTTGCATTATCACAGAATGAAACAATTTTCATCTTGACTGCACAAAAAGATGCCGCCATCATTCAATAAATAAACTTTTAGATTACAACAAGTATTTATTCTATATATTGAAAAACATTGTATATATTAGGGTGGATCAATCAATGTCTGTAGCCTGAGATATAGTTATTAACTGAATACTGACCTTAAATTTTCAATGTATAATTTTCAGTCTATGGGATTAATATTCCCTATTGAATTAAGTGCATTGATAAGGAAGAAGAATATATTGAAAAATAAATATTTCTTTTGCAAGTAAATGCTTTTATTCTTCATTGAACAAAAAACTTATTGATGCACTTCCATATATATATATATATATATATATATATATATATATATATTCTTACTTCAGAATTATGTACATTTGTTAAGGGTGCATGTATGATGCCCATCCTCTCAAAGTTAATAAAAGGTATAACAGCTGCTGACATTTGTTAATTCCTTGGTGATAGCATAACAAATTGACAGCCATGTTTTAAATTTTATTGATTCATGAATCTTGCAAATGCTGACTTCTGGTAGTGAAAAAGTTAAGCTAACAAATTAAGAAAAATGCTAATTAAAGCAGGAATGAATGGGAGGTCAAAATAAAGAAAGAATGGTTAAAAATATCAATTAGAACCATAAAAGGAAGATTGGAGAGAGTGTTAAGGCTTGAAAAATGAAACTATGAATTTGCATCACTGTTGGTTAACTGCATGGGTCAAAACATTTACCGAAATGGAATGTGTCAAAGCAAAGCCAGGTAGGAAAATAATTTTTGAATGACCAAGCATTATCAGGATGGAATGTTCCAAAGCCAAGTCAGCTGGGAAAATAGAAAATATAAATATCTTAACATGCTAAATAAATAATATGTTCAATATTTAAAAAGTATGAGAATTGGATCACTACCATTCCTTCAAGATTGGTTATGTTATTGATTTTCATTCTCTTTGGGTTTTTTCCTGAGAACTCGATGGATGTTGACTGATAGCTTGAGTCAAGCAAAGGAACAAAAATTCAGACTCATAACAATAGAAATTTTGCATCTAGAGAACATCTGCAATGTTAAAGGTGACACTCAATTTTTCCATGCTTATACACACCAGGAGAGCAAAGCAGGGTTTCTCATTATTTACATCAGTAAGAGAGAGAGAGAGAGAGAGAGAGAGAGAGAGAGAACCAAGAAGAAAAGTCCAGTCTTTCGTTGCAGTTGTTAAAATCTGAATCACCCAGGGTAGATGAGAGCTGCAGCTGAAGTTGATAATACGAGGGAGTGGAAGTCAGCTATCAGTAGCAGCAGTAGCTGGTAGCAGACAGCTTTTTGAAAATGAAAAGTTGTAGAATGCCCAAAGCAATATTAAGATATGATGGTTGTGAGAACTCCCTTTGAATTGTCATATTTGAATATAGTCAAAGAATACACCGCAAGGTTGTAAATACTCTTATATCAAAAGCATTTCAAAAGTCAACTAAATTATATGTTTGATGTTCTTTTTATTTTTCTTTAGTAACTCTTTTGTCTATTTGCCAACAAGTAAATTTCCTTTAATCATACTCTGGTGTTTAGTCATTATTTTCTACAAGTGAATTCACACCATTTTGATTTTTAGTGAAGCAACAACAGAATAGCCTCAGCCTAAGAAAAACTTTTGAGTCTTGGTAGGTATGCAATGAACTATGAAATACATGGTCTCAGATGGGGTTGGTGATAAGGGGGCAACTGAAAATATCAAAAGCAAAGAAATAACTCCCACACCAGTATCCAAAATCATGCACTGTATGGTGTGGTGACATTAAGATTGAGATCCTGAGGAACCCAATTACACCTGTTGATTCTGTGACATTGGGAGCTCATTGTCATTTGCCAAGCAAGCCAATACCCGACTGAGAGACCACCGTTTACATTTGATCCTGTGATTGTTTATGATTGGTACCCACATTCCTGGTAAAGGGTGAGTGATTTACCCAAGTGCTTACTCATCCACTCTCTTTTTTAATCATTGTAACATCCCAGGGGGAAGACATTTTTTGTCAAGATATCTGACGAGAGGTCAGATTCATACCTTTCCCAAGACCATTAGTGTGAAAGAGAATGTAAGCAGCCTTAGTCAAAATTTAAACCCAATATACTGACCCCATGTACTAGAAACCATTATATGAATTCACAGAGCCTAGTGGTGCAAATATGGAGATATTGCAATTAGAGTGAGAAAAATTATTTACAGTAGCTTTTAAATTTTAATCTTCAGATTTTTAATCTTCAGATTTCATTTTCAGTGAAAAATCTTTAAACAAAATTTTGTATTAATATGTGCATTCTGTTGATTATATGCTATTAAGTTTTGGAGTTATTTATTTTTTGTTCTTGATGCATCATATTGTCACCTGAAATAATAGCTCCAAGCGTTTTGCTTTCTATATATGCTCTACTGCTGATTCCAATCTCCAAGTGTGAGACTTTCTTCAGTGATGCTGAATTGTAACTTTAGAAATAATCGAATTTTAAAGTGTTATACAAATTAATGCCAAATTTAATTTGATTTGGTCTCTGTAAAACTTTTTTTTTACCAGACTGTCCTATTTTTATGACTACACAATTGGAAAAAAAATTGACTTCTAATTTTTATTAGTAATTTTCAGCACAGTTTTTGGTTTGATAATTTTGCTCACCATTTTCTCTTTCACTGGAACTCAGATATTCTATGTTGGAAGAAGTAGTGATGGAAAGAAGAGTATTTCTTATGACACTTTATGAATTAATATTTTTTAACAAAAAAAAGTAATTTTAATTCACACTTGTACGTATATTTTATTTAATTTTTAAAAAAAATAAGTAATAAGCAATGATGCAATCAAAATGAAAAAAGATTAGAAAAGATTTATGGACAATAAATTTATTACTTTTAATTTACAAGTTAATCATTTATTTTTAATTGAATTCTACACTTGCTTTCAAGTAATTTAATTTTTTCTGACAGTGTTAATAAATTTTGAATATTTATCAGGTTTCGCTAAATCAAGCCCTATGATTGAAACCTCTTCATATACTTTTCATGTTCCATTTCTTTTGCTTGAATCTTTTGGGCTAACCACATGAATATTTAAAATCTTATGTTATTTTTAGCATTTCTCTAAGTGGAGGGTGAGGATAGAAGAAGGGAGAGTTCTCCTTTTTCTTATATATATATTGTTATGGGACCTTACCCATAATAACATAATGGACTATTCCATACGTAATAAATACTGCGCCTCAAGAGGAAGCAGGGAGTTCAGCCCAAATTCGGGTGACCGGCTTACCGGCTGATCGGTTCAACTCTCTGCCTTCAGGTGGGGAGGAGCCCGAACGAGGCTGCGCTGAAGGGCGGGGTCTGTTTCAGGCAGGTGAGCCGACCATGAACCTGTTTATACGGGTTCAAAGGGCATATTTTTGGCCGAGCACACGGGCTCGGAGATCCCACATTAAACTGGCCTTGTGCCACATGATGCCCTCGTGGGAGGGTGACTAAATACCATTCAGTCCGAAATCAGCTGATCGGCTGATCGGTTGAACTCTCTGCCTTCGGACAGGGAGGAACCCGAACGAGGCTAGGCCAAAGAGCGGAGTCTCTTTTGGGGAAGTAAACTGACCCTGAACCCGTTTATACGGGTTCAAAGGGCATATTTTTGGCCAAGCCCATGGGCTTGGAGATCCCACGTTAAACCGGTCTTGTGCCACATGATGCACTCTTGGGGGGGGGCGGGGTTACTAAATACTGTTCAGTCTGAAGTCTGGAGTGAAGTCCATCAGAAGTCCGTCAGAAGTCCGTCCGTCAGTCAGTCGAGTCAGAGGCAGTTCGAAACAGAGTCGTGTTCAGACAATTACTACTAAACCTGATTGTTCTTACTAACACTTTCTACTTCTCTGTATATATTCCTGTTTGTAATATATCTGTGTTATTCCATATCCGTGTTCGAGTTCTTCTCTATTGGTTCTACCTTGGACTATCACCATGTCACAAGGAACTGGACCATAACACACACACACACACACACACACACACACACACATATATATATATATATATATATATATATATATATATATATGTCACTTTAAACATTATTTTTAGTGGATACTCATATTTGAGTAGATGTTCTATTTTTTTTTAAACTATTTTATTTTCATCTACCAACATGAAAAACTGTGCCTTCCAGCAAGATGAAAACCTATGTCCCCCTTTTTAGGAGAAACCATTATACTTTTAACAACATACTTTTAACTGACTTACCTAAAAAAGGCAACATTGATTAAGTAAAGTTCAATACTGATTTTTAAGCCCAGCCTTCTTGTTTAGATTCCTGAATGATCAGTTTGATATCCAAAATGCAAACAAAGTAATTTCTAAAGAGGTAATGGATTTTTATTTATTAATTTGACATATTTTATCACTTTAAATATTATTTTTAGTGGATACCCATATTTGAGTAGAGATTCTTTTTATTTTTTAAACAGTATTTTATTTTTGTTTATTATCTTGAATCTTTAATAAGATTTGTTAAATATTCATGTCTACTCAAATATGGATTTTCACTAAAAATAATAATGAATAATAAAAAAAGAAATACATTTTTACATGATGCTAAGAGTAAAGGAACTGGAAATAGGTTTACTCCACTTACCTTCGGAAAACACTGTTAGGTGGCATTGTTAAAGCCTATAAAAAAGCAAACATTTCCTGCCTCACTCTTTTCTTCTTTTTCCTTCAAGACTGTTTAACTTCCGTATGTCATACATAGTTCTTTTATTAAAAATGTGTTTGAATTTTTCAGAAATGTGGTCAGCTACATTAGATTTTCTAATGATTTCAATTTTTTTGTCTTTATTTTTGGGAGCCAGCATCAGAAAATTATGTGGAATAAGAAATCAATGAATGAAAATAAAGCAAAAAGAAATATTTTGTTTCATGGGACCCTAATAGTTTTTGGTAAAATAAATTATATTAAATAATAATAAATTAATAAATAGTTAAATTATAGTAAATGACTTTCCTGTATTAAATATAATACACTAGTCTGAGTGTTTATTATTGGCTGGGGCTATATTCTGGGCTGGAATATACAACTTTTCTAAAATTGTTGCTTAACCTCATAACCTTTTGCTTGCAGAAAAAAAAGTAGTTTTATTTTGTTAGAGGGTTACTATTATTATGCTAATTGTCTGACATAATTCACTGAGGAAATTTATATTATTAATTTATTGTACATTAAGTCATAGTACATTGGAAATCAATCATGCCTAGTGTCAGTGTACACAACCGTATAATGACCTCTTGGGACCCCTAGGCTAATGACATTATAATGCCCCCTTCAGACAGACCCACCCTCTAATTTTCCCACATCCATCTGGAATATTTTTAACTCGTGATATATTTTAGAAACATTTACATAGCTTGAAGTAAACATATTTCAAATTCTTTAAATAAACTAGAATAGCTATCTTTTGTTTGTCAATAAAAATATTCTTTAATAACTACCACTATTCTACTATTTATTGCAAATCAAATTAGCACAAATTTCAACACAACCATAGTAAAAAACAACAACTTTTTATAACCACTATTATAACAATAAAACAATCAAAATAAATATGAGTTTGTCATATTGATATCATTTGAGTTTATGAAACTATTTAGAAGTTATAACATAGAAAATTAAAATCATTGCTATATAAAAGTTTGTGGGGCCCTAGGCTGCAGCCTGTACTAGCCTAAAGGATAAGCTGGCTCTGCTAACAATGAATTAACACTTATTAGATTAGTGCATTTAACTTTATATTACATTGAATGTAATGATTTCCTACTCACAATGAATTTAAATAGTGTTATAGCTTAGTATAGAACACATAAAATAAGTAAATTGCAACCTATTTTAACCTAAAGGATAATTTAGCCCTGGGCCCTACGCTGCAGCGTTTACTAAGCTAAAGTATAATCCGACCTTGTCAGTGTATAAAAATGAAAGCAAAATAATGAAATTCCTAT
Source organism: Acanthosepion lycidas (assembly GCA_963932145.1). NCBI lineage: Eukaryota > Metazoa > Mollusca > Cephalopoda > Sepiida > Sepiidae > Acanthosepion > Acanthosepion lycidas. The sequence goes on along the minus strand of OZ010580.1, from coordinate 14,326,198 downwards.
TTGGGTTTTTCAACTGCTTTGATTTTATTTCTTACTTTTTCCTGGAATGAATGCTGTTTATAGGTTAATATCTGAAAGACATTTAAAATTTATAAAAAAAATCAATCATGAGCAGCAAGATATATTGTAGAAGATAACTTTTCTATAAACTCTATATAGAAAGTGAAAAATATTTATGATTCATCCACTAAGTTCTAAAATAAAGTCACACATATGCAGGTAATTAATATAGGAGAGTATACGACTGTAAATTCTATAGATAGAATATATTTAGAAAAAATAAAAATGACTCCTTTCTTCAACAGTAATAGAAGTGAAGAACAGATCCATAAGCTTATAGGAAATAAATCCTATTTCCAACACACTTACATACCCACATACATACCATATTAAAACACGCCCAAACTTTATTTTCTACCCAATAACAGATAATATTTACAAACATGCCAAAAAGATTCCACAGTACAACATACACTGTTTAAATCAATGTGTTTATTGGTTAGAAATTAACATCACCATGTGAAATATTTGACCAATTGGAGAAAACTGAAACCCTACTTTCAGGGAAAATTTCTTATAAAAACTTCATAGACTTTGACTTTCAGCAGCAGAGATGCAACTGTCTCCAAGCTGTTCAGACACAAGAGAAGACATAATTACATAGCTTTTTCCTTAATCCCAGCACATGCTGAAAGAAATGTGTCAGCAACTTCAAATGAATCATTTCCAAAACAACAGCAAGGCCAGATAATCAAAGTTTTTTCAATCACAAATTTTTACTATGGACTAACTCCTAAAAGTCTTTTCAAAACTACAGATTTCTCTGTGGATCAACTACCCAGAACCTTTAACTCAACTACAGACTATTTTTAGTCCTATTTGACTTTTTTGAATTCATGTACATATGTTTGTAAATACAAATGATTTACTTTACAGGCATACCCATGTTTTCTTTGTTTTTATTTTATCATTTCAGACATTCAAATGTTTAATATAAAAAAAAAATGGATGATAGTATTCCCTACAAGCTCAGTATAAACTAGGAACAATTTTGACTACAATATTAAAAGTTCTGCAAAAGTTCTACCTATGCTGTCAATGAGAAAGAAGAACAATGTTTTAAAACCAGAAGTAATATCTGGTGTCATTGATAAACTTATATTCATGTAATAATTGAGAAGCATGATTCAGTGAATAAACTATTGGCAAGTTTTCAACTAATTTTAGCAGTCAGTGTCTAAATCCATAATAAGCATAGTGAATATGTACTTATATTACATTTATGTTATAAGTAAATGTTATAGAAAGAGACTTTAAAGAGAATCATAACAAATCTTCCAAAATTCACCATTTTCCTTGGCTGACATTATTGAATGTCTGGTCTTATACAGGTAGTTGATGTGCCACAGTGACCTGGTTCTCTTTAAATATTGATTTCATCTGCTAAAATAAGACTTCCTGTCTTATTTTATTGAATTTCTTCTTCCTGAGAATATGTATGTTGAAAGGCATACAGGAAGTTTAGGAGGAGATTAGCATAAACTATTGTTGATGAAGTTAGGTGCATTTAAATTTGCATTACTTTACTTGTCTGTCTGCATGTAAAAGAATGAATGAAACAATGAAATAAAACAATTGGAACAGCAACAGCCTTCACACTTTTTACTCTTTCTCTCTCTTAATCTAATTTCACCCTGTTCATATCTATCAGTTTTTCTTTCTTTAACTATCTATCTATCTTGAGGAAAATCCACAAGGACATCCTTATTCTATCCACCTCTTTTATTAAGTATTAAAATGAAATTATTTGTCCTAGAATGCTCACAATCTAAATTAAAGTGTAGGAGGAAATTTCTTGAATATTTAATAAAAGGGGCTGTTGGAATAAAAATGTCTTGGGTAGATTTTTCTACCTATCTATCTACTGGAAGAGATTACAAATGTTTGCCTACACTACAAGTTAATGTCAAAGCAAAGATCAATATTTTGAATGCTGATTTCATTATATTAGAAAATTGTCCCTGTGTAACTTTCAGTAACTTTGAACAGCACATACATTTATGTGCTGCTAAAAGCTATCCTACCTATCTGTACACAGTTACCTATCTAACTTAAACATTATTTCTTAGACTGAAAAAGTTTAACTCTGGTAATTTATTTTTCTATAAAGAAACAGCGAGGAAAAATACAGTAATTTTCAATTAAAAAAGAGTGTACATTTAACATTTATTCATTTTATCATAAGATAAAAAACTTTAGGTTTTGGTTAATGAACATAAAAAGGTTAACTGTTATATTTACTGACAACATTTTATATATATTTACAATACAAAATGGCAATCCCATCTCACCATAGCCTTTAATCTTTTCTCAACTGATATGCATGACTTCTTCACCACCTTTTCGCTCAAATTGTACCACAATGTCATAAGAGCTTCTTTCAGGTTTGGTACACTTAAGTAAGAGATATATGAAACATCACTTTCCAGTATGAACCATGTAGCACAGTTTATACAATTAATGTCAGGGCTTGAGGTAAGCTAAATTGTGTTATATACCATACATATAAACACTAATAGGTATGTCCCAATCCTCATAAATATGTTGGACACTATTGCAAATGGGAGTAATATGCTGTCTAAATAGTCCACCACTAGCAGTGATTTACCTACTTCATGCCACTGGCAAGTATTGTACTTTGTTGATGTTATAAAGATTACCATTTCATTTCCAGCTTCCGTTTTGGTTATTCCTCATTCAGTAACCTTTTCTAGGTTACAACAAATTGATTTGTCAAAATATCCATGAAAATGGTTTTTGTACCAGTTCTGCATCAAATTGGCTGTTTTTACAGGAGCTCCATCTTAAGTGAAAATATAGCATCTTCCAAATATGGCTGACAACTAGGCCAATACATCTCTACCTAACATTTATTGGTAAATTCTACTATTCACTTTTACTCCCTCTTCAATGAACACCAAGAGTGATTTCAACTTATCAGAAGCAAAAGCTCAAACCATGATACCAGTTGGTTTATGTTGCTTGAAATGTGTTGGGACACTATATGAAATGGTGTAAACCTTATCATTTTCGCAGTTGATCACAGCTTCTACAGCCAAAAAAAATGCTTGTCTGACCAAACAAAGATGTTGTCTGCAACACACTACATCTCTTCCAGCATTTTATCCCTCTGCCAATCTGTTTTTATTCTGAACTAAAATCAAACATGTTATCTACTTGAAACACAATGGCACAAACTAAAAACATTCTTTTCCTTGCTTTGCTTCCTGCAAAGTTAAATAAATATGAATGTGTCATATTGGATATCATTTCAGTTTATGAAACTATTTAGAAGTTATAACATCTACAAAATTAAGATCACTGCTTTATAAAAAAAAAGCTTGAGGGGCCCTAAGCTGCAGCTTATACTCGCCTAAAGGATAATCTGTCCTTGCTTATATGTCATCAAAATATGGTAGATTACATTTTATCTGTCAGAAAACATCTACAAATATATCTGTAAAAAAGTTAATGCAGACTTCTGTTGCAAAAAAGATTATATAATAAAATAATAAAATCTCTTATGATAAAATTGGCAAACCTAAAAATTTAACTTAATATTTACTTATAAGTTCTTTTGATGAGGATCCTTGCTTCTTTTATGCATTGATCAAAGTAATCTTTGTCCTATCTCATGAGTTTAATTCATCTTGGAGAAGCAGGTTCTTACTTTAAATAATTCTAGATTTGTCAACCAGAGATTCCTGCAGGCAATGGTATCTCATGAGTCACACTGTTTCAGTGTGACTCATGTACTCATTAGATTGAGACACATGCTTATTTTCTCATGACTTGTAACATATATGGAGGACTAGCTGGTGATATTTCTCTTCTAGTAAGAGACTGTAGAAAGATTACAATTCAGATTTTGTTTTATTTATTAAATCTTTATATAATCCAAAGTTCACTGTAGAAAGAATAAGTTTGAATAATGGATAAAAGTTTATTTTTCTTTTCAGTTCATCTGACCACAGCTGATGGTAAGGCATAAGCAAAATCAGACTCCAGTTGTTAGTTTTCCTGTCAATACTAGTAGAAGTTGGGGTTGAGGTTGGGGGAGCATTTTATTTTTTGAGGAAATTGTCCAGTGCTCACCTGAGCTTATTAAGCTCTCCCCATTTATTAATTTTGCATTTTTCTCCAAAACATGAGACAATTATTATTATAGTTTGTTCAAGTTTTTACTTATATGGTTTTATTATTGCTCTGTTTAAAATATATCGTTCTGTGTATGATGATAAACTACATTCGGCAACAAGGCCTCTGTCCAGGAGGTTTTGAGGAGTGTGGAACCACCTCTTACTTGCTGTTTTTCCCAGGTCCACCCTGATCCAGACCCAGGGTTGTAGCACCTGTTAGCATCCCAGCTATGGGTAAATAGTGACCAACCTCCAAACAATACACTATGAAAGTATAAAAATACATTTTTATAGTAAAAATTCCAGTAATACATTTTCATAGTAAAAAAAGTTACCAACAATATTTTTGTAAAAAAAAAAAAAAATTACCAGCACTACATTTTTGTATTCAATTATGAAAGCAGGGTAACATATAGTATTGCTTCAAATCTCCTAAGAAAAGTAAATTTTGATATTAAATGATCCATAAGATATGGGATATTCCATTAAACTATAACTGCTTAAAAATAATGACATTTTGTTCTTTTTTATTATTTCCAGGATTGCCACATTCCATTCTTTGACAAAAAAAAAATTTCTGTACTTAAATTGTAAATAATTTGATTCTTTAAATGATTCTCCCACTTTTATTAAGACTTTCCATTTTTTACACATTGAGAAAAATTCCAAGCCTTCCATCAAATTATTAAGACTCTTCACCTTCTATTAGGCACCCAGGTACTTTGCTTTTATCAAATGCATGTTTAACATTGATATGTATATTGTGAGGTCAAGACATGTTACTTATCATACTCAATACATTCTTTCTGAGTATAAGCATTTACATAACAATGAAAAATTTCATGGATTTGTAAGTATTTTATCAGAATTATATATAAAATCCTCTTCAAACTTATTTTGTACTAATTCCAAAGAGGCTGATGAGCCCCTTTTCTTTTTATATATGTTCAGCTATCTTTGATTTCATGGCATCATCTTGGATTGTAACTTTCTTATTTTCTTCAAGTGTAATTTTTTGTATCAAATAATTTATCAGGAAGGGCACATACCTGTTTTTAATATTTTATTTTAATTGAATAATATAACATCTGAGTAAATTCTATTTTTAAATCAAATTGTCATGTACAGAAGGAAAATTAACATACTTTTTTATTAAAATATGTAGTAATACAAATATAACTTTATTAAAAAAAATAACATGATTTGACATGAATAAGTAGAATTTTAACATATCTACTTGAGTGGAATTGATATTTTAAATTTATTTTTTTATTTATTTTAATATTAACATATGTTTATTTGATTAGAATTATTAACTTAATTTTAATTTTATTGGGATCATTTGTTGGTTGGTTATTGTTGTTATGTCCCTAATTAATATAAGTATATCAATCGATGTAAATTATGTCTTACTAGTTTACCCAGACTGTTAAAAATAGTAGCATATTTTGTTACGGTCTTAATATTTTCGTAAAATGTTTACATGTGAATTTTTAAGTATATAAATATATATTGTACTCATAATAATAATGGGATTATTTATGCATAGTTTGGCAGATCTATGTAGAATCAGTGCAGTATCTGTGCACTCTGCTTGGAATCAAATTATAATTTTCATTCCTTATACCTGAGATCAGGGTAGCATTTCTGTACTCAGCCTAAATTTTACTGTACTGCTCAAGTAGGATAATGTTGGCCCAGTGGATACATCCAGGATTTGCTTATTTTATATATCTGTTTGCTTTATTACAACAAAAAGTTACAGCTAAAGAATATACAAATATATATGGCAGATAGATAGATAGATAGATAGATAGATAATGAACATGATTAAATAGATAGACAATGAATACGCAGAGATAGATAGATAGATAGATAGATAGATAGATAGATAGATAGATAGATAGATATGTAATATATGAATCTAATTGTTCCTTGGATTATTGGGACCATTTGTTTGCTGCATTGATTTTGAATTTCCTTTTCCATTGTGGCTAATTTATTATATAAGAAATATAATCTATAATAATAATAATAATAATAATATGTATAATGTACAATATGTATGATATATAATAATCATGATAATAATATAATTTATAATAATCATTATAATTGTAATATGTATAATAATCATAATAATAACTATAATATGTATAATGTAAAATATGTATAATATATAATAAATGTAATAATAATATATATAAAGTATAATAATCATTATAATAATCATTATAATAAACATAATAGTAAGCATAATATAATATGTATGATATATAATAATCATAATAGTAATATGTGTAATGTATAATAATAATTATGATTATAATATCTATAATAATCATAATAATAATTATAATATGTATAATGTACAATATTTTTTAATCATTTTACCCTAAACAAGGCAATAAAACCACTAAGATCCAAGGAATTAATGAGTGTGAGAGAATATGAGAAAACAAAAACATTATTAAGGAGGGATAACAATAAAAGAAAAGGAATTAAGAAGACAAAATATAATTATTGACATTGCATTTAAATTTTTGAAAATCAATGTTGGCTGGAAAGTAAGAAAGTGGAAGAGAGTTCCACAAGCAAGACATATGAGAGAAGAAACTGTTAGCATAGAACTTATAATAGAACTTATCTAGACATTTCAGCTGTAAAATGATGAGACCTTGCTGCCAATCTAGTAGATAAATTCATAAAATCTAGGTTTCAAAGAGGAAAGCTCATCAGAACAATTACTATGAAAATATTTATAGAAAAGGCACAGGAAAACTACATTACATTATTTTGATTATTATATATGTATAATATATAATGATGATAATAATATGCATAATGTATAATAATCATTATAATTATAATACATATATAATAATCATAATAATAATTATAATATGTATACTACTAATAATAAAAATATGCATGATATGAACAGTAGCTAATTTAATGTTTAAAAAACAAGAATAAAGAATCAAGGCTGAGGTAGTAGTTCTCTGAGTCTCTTATAAGACTATAAGAATTCTGCAGAGTAAACTCTTTTTTTCTGACATTTTATCTGTGAATACCAAAGATCAAAGTGGACTATTTGTTCTAGCATAATAACCGTGAAAATAATTTGCATAGTAACTGTACTCACATAGTAGCCATACTAGAAAAGTAACCATAAAAATGATGAGAATATTTACATATCAAACAGAGTAGGTGCCTAGGATGAGAGTATCTGTATATTTTATGTAGGATGAGAGTATCTCTGTGCTTGGCTTAGGATGATAGTATCTGTACACTTCTGTCTATTATGAGAGTGTTTGTGTACTTCTGATTAGGTTAAGTGTATCTGTGTGCCCTGTCTAGGATGTGAGTGTGATCTGCCTAGGATAAGAATGTGTTTTACCTAGGATGAAAGTATCTGTGTGCTCTGTCTAGGAATAGAGTATCATTGTGCTTGGCCTAACATGAGAGTATTTGTGTGCTTGGCCTAGGATGAAAGTATCTGCATGGCTGCTTAAGATGAGGATATGTGTACTTTGAATAAGATGGAAGTATCTGTGTGCTCTGACAAGAATGAGAGTATTTGTGTGCTTTTGGTTAAGATGAGAGTATCTGTATCTGTATGCTCTACTTAGGATGAGAATGTGCTCTGTCTAGGATAAGAGTAGCTGTGTATTCTGCCTAGGATGAAAGTATTTGTGTGTTCTGTCAAGGAATAGAGTATCTGTGTGCTCAGCCTATGATGTGAGTAATTGTGTACTTCTACCTTGGATAAGAGTATCTTTGTGCTTTGCTTAGGATGAGAGTATGTGTTACCTAAGATGGGAGTATTTGTGTGATCTGTATAGAATGAAAGTATCTGTGTGCTTCTGTCTAGCATGAGAATGTACTCTGACTAGGATAAGAGTATTTGTGTGCTCACTCTAGCATGAGAGTATCTTTATGTTTTCCTAAAATAAGAGTATCTGTGTGCTCAGCCTATAATGGGAGTAATTGCATGCTTCTATCTAGAATAGGAATATCTGTGTATTGAGCATTGGGTGAACATATCTATGTGCCTCTACCTAAGATGAGAGTATCTGTGAGCTCCTGTCTAGGATAAGAGTATCTGTGTGCTCTCTTAGTATGAGGATATGTGTGCTCTGTGTAAGATGAGAGTATTTATGCGCTCTGCATAGGATAAAAGAATGAGAGTATGCTTTGCCTCATATGAAAGTATGCTCTATCTAGAATCATTCTAGTGTCACTCTTTGGCCATCTGCTTAGGATCAGATTGTAGTATGTGTACAATCTGTTAAAATGCATTTCACATACAACATATATATATATATATATGTACACACTTTCTTTTTTTTATATGTGTATATATTTTGTAAATAAAAAGAAGCTAATATATTTTAATTTTATATTAATAGTTTTATTTAGTTCAATGTAGGACAACTTTATGAACACTTTAAAGGCTTTTAATTGTTTAAATGATAGGAAAGGCAGCATATGTCTCATTAATTTCACATTCTAAATTTTCATGAAAAACTGTTTTATTTTATCAGTTATTGTGACATATCAAATAACTTGTAAATATTAGATTTAAAGTAAAGAAAACCATTAACTTCCACTTCATCTTATACCCTTCTTTATATTTGCATAAGACCCTTTAATTTTAGAAACAGTGTCCTTTTCCTCATTATAAAATGTTTCTGTGGGGCAACTAAGACAATGCTTACATCTTGCTGACAGACTGTAACATATTAAGGAATGCTAACAGTAGTTTGGTCTCTACTGACAGATTATATCATGGGGAGAATTTTGATTGCTGGTTTAAAACACATGTATGTGCATGCTTGTATACACAATGTGGAGCCTTTTATGTGCCTTACAGCTTGGGTCAATCTGTTGTGCAGTAACTAATTATAAAGCAGATTTGTTGTACTAATCTCACTAGCAGCTGCTGCAGCAGACGCTCTACTAATAAATGTGCTAGCAACAGTTGTAGCAGCAGTAGAAAAATGAGCATGCATGTTTAAGATGTGTCAAGATGGTGCATGGCAGATTCAGCCTGTCACTTCCCCTTCTCTTTCCATCATCCCTAGAAGGGAGGCAAATGATGATGACACTGATAATAATGATAAAATAGAAAATCATAATAATGCTGCTGCTGCTACTGTTGTTGTTGTTATCATTGTCAATGATGATGGTGATGATGTCCTTGATATGGCTGGTGTACAGAGGAGAAGGTTATGTTGAGGCTGTTACTGTGGTGGTAGTTTTGGTGATGGTGGTGGTTTTGGTGGTAATGTTGAAGAGGAAAACAAGATTTCCTTTTTTTGTATCATGAAGTGAATATACTCATTCCATGTTTGGCTTTTCTTCACCTGACCATCTTCCTGATATTTTATCTATTTAGAACATGGAACACAATTTTGGTCTAAATTTCAAACAGTTTCCATCCAAGCATAACTCATAAATTTCTACAGTATTTTGTTTTTTCTGCTTTTGAAACTTGCAGAATATTACTTATATCTATTAGGTTGAGTTGTAAATAAATTCTATTTCAATTTATCAAATTTATCCTTAAAAATAGAGTACAATTCCATCTTATATAATTATATATTTACCATTATTTGTAATGTCCTGTTGCCATTTTTCAGACAACTCTTTGATACCTTTTGAGTAAAATTCTTCAGGTTTTGATGTGAAAAGTTTTTGATGAAATCTTGAATCTGGTTTTCTTAAGAGAAAGTTTTCCCCATCAACGCATTTTGTAGCAATTGAAAAAGTAATAATAATCAGTTGGTACAAGGTCAGGTGAATATGGCAGGTGAGGTAGAACAGATCAGTTGAGTTCCATATTTTTTCATGTGTTACTCTTGCTGTATGTGACTTTGTGTTTTCATGGAGGAGAACAACATTTTTCCTTTAATCCATTGTGTATGCTACTACTGCTGTGTAAAATCTAAAGTACTCAAAATTTATTCTTAACTGCCACGTATGATTAGTAATTAGGATGATATATTCATCATTACAATTGTTTACTAAAAACAGAAATTACTTACGGTTATTTTCTGAGCATAGCCTAGATGTGGCACAAGGCTGAAAGTATGGGGCACCCAGTGAGGGTTGAACTCACTCTGCAGTTGTAATTGATCTAACGAGACAAGCTTGCTAACCATTATACCATGTTGCAGTGACCCAACCTAATATTTAACTAGAATTGCTATTTAATACTGCTTAGATTGAAATGGATTATTGGAATCTCTTGTTGGGTAGTTTAACTTTGATTATTACTTTTACATTGAAATTACATTTAAATATAGTTTAGTTGGAAAAATGTTGCCATTAATTATAAGAGATTGATTGATTGATTTTTTTTTACAGCTTATCACCTTTTTCAGTTTATTTAAAGCCAGAAAATATTTTTAGTTTGTAAGAATTTTGGGGGGAGAGAATAATATTTTTTATTGATACAAGTTCTATCAATTAATCCATAGCTGGTAGGAGGAGAAGAGTTGGATTCATACCGTACTCAAGGGTATTTGGGTGTAAATGGATATAACAAACCCAACTGGAATTGGAATTTGTCTATCTTATTTCCAATTCCGAGCTGCACATCCAAACTTACAGCAGCTGATATTCCCAAGCAGTCACCCATCTAAGTACTGACCTGGCTTGATGTTGCTTAACTTTAGTGATTGTATAAAAACTGGTGTTTCATTGTGATTTGGTCATAAGCTCATTAATTATCTGAATGAAACTAATAGAATAAACTAATATGTCTATTTAAATTGAGTTGTTACTTAATTTTGCTCAGTGGTAGACCTACATTTTTGAAGCCCTGAAGCTTGAACAGATATGGTGGGGCCTGAAGCTTGAACTGATATGGGGGCGCCCTCAAGCTTGAACAGATATGGGGGGCCTTTGAGCTTGAACAAATATTGGGCCCTTTTTATAACCAACACCAATATGGCAACATTCAACAAGGCCTAAAGTTCCTTGCAATGCAACAACCTTGAGGCCCAATTAGTTTCATAGTAGCTCCACCACTGATTTTGTTTAGATTGGAATCAGTTGTTGGTTGGTTTTCGCTTTTATACTGCAACTACATTTAAACATAGTTATGCTAGAAAAATGTTGCCATTCATTGCCTGAAAGAAAAAAAACCTCTAAATTTCAAAGATATTTAAATGATTTCACAAGACAGTGAGAAACATACTTGTCTGATTTTCTTAATGGCATGAAATTGTCACGGGTCGAATATTCTACATACAGGTATCTATGTAAGTTTTGATACAAGTACTGCAATGGACATGTAATAAAACTCTGAAAGCAAACTTCATGATAAGGCAAAATAAAATCAGTTAAAATTGTATCTGTTTAATAGTTCACTTGTAAATATTCATCTTCTATACTTCAGGGATAGCTGAGTAAAATGTTTGTATATTTGCTAAGCAAATCTAAATTTAACATCAATTATCTACAACTATTATAAAATATTAAATAGAGGCAAAAGTTCTCAATGCTATTCTGTGCACAATACTAGAGTAATCTTAGAAGTATGTTTCAAGGTTACTCAGCTCTTTATTACATGGGCAATCAGTCAATTGCACTATATCATTTACAAGCCTTATCAAAAATTCAGAAACTAGGAAAGTTGGTTCCATGTGAAATTAGGATAAAAAACATGTTAGCTTTTAAACATTCATTTTGCTCTTCTTAATTGACATAGAAAAATTCTATTTTTAATAATTGTAGTTAGTGAATAGGAAATATAGATCTATTACAAGAATCAAAGCTAAAAACATATCATGGCTACATTCAGAACAGTATTCATTACTTCAATATAAATATAATTTACTGGACAAAATTTTATTCTCAGGGATAAGAAGCTTTCAAAATTAATGCTTTATCATAAATTACTGAAGTTTAAACTGTTACTACACAGTGCTATGTTGCAGATTGCACATGGAGGTCCTGTTATGGTGGCCAGTCGCTTAACCTTGGAATATTTTAGTAGCATGTAGTAGTAGTTGCAGTGGTCTGGAAAGGTTAGTTCTGCTTTCATATGGTTAATATGCATACTGTTTTTTTGCAGTGGTAGTTAGTAGCTGCTACTGTACCTGAAAGCAGAGTTTGGTAATAATGAACAAACACATGTGAAATGGAATGAAGATATATTTATTTAGGGCCTCAGTAGGGTCAAGATGAAATTAGTTTTATTCCCCTTCCCCAAAAGTAGATACAAACCATTAGCCATTTCACTAACGCGTGTGCTGGCCAGTAAAAGGTTGATAATTATCTTCTTATAGTAAAAGCCAGATATTTGCTCTGGGACAATTAATACCAACCACTGACTGACTACCTGACTAAACTTCTGAGGTTTGATGTGACCTCCTTTTTTATGTGGGCACATGCTCTCAGTAACTTATAATGCAGTTTCTTTGTTAGTTCATTTTTATCATAATCCACTTTTCAAGTTGCTCTCTTTTCTGAGGCATTTCAAATTTGCAGAGTGTCTTTTTATATTTTTTGTTTGATTACTTTCTTTGCTATGTCTTGACAGGGTTATTTACAGATTGTGATTTGGTGAAGAAAGGAAAAGGAAAAAATACATATTTTTGTTCTGTGTTCACTATAGTTACACTGAGCAATTGACTCATTTGAAGGGCACATTAACACAGAAAATATATTTTTCTGTACAAAGAAATCAACTACTGATTTTGATGCATGTCTATATCTGTTCTCATTGTGTGTATTTAGGCAGCAAATGTTCTTTAGAGCAAATATTAAAAACAACAGACATTTTGTGCTGATCAAGTTTATTGATTGATTTTTCCAAATTACAAATAATCCTTCTCAGACAAGGAGGAAATTCCATCAGAAATTGTCTGAAGTTCATTTCAGAAGAAAAGTACAAACTTTTGACTTTCTCATGTTTGGTAAAGACAATTGATGAGTTTTGCAGAACTAGTGAGTCTTATGACATGGCTAAAGAGTGTTGTGATAGAGGATGAGGTGTGACTTGTTTTTTATAGGATGTAGGCTCTTAATTTATAATTGTTTTATTTATGGATAGTTGTCTCTATTGTATGCTTCTGGGATCATAAGTCTGTTTTTACTAACTTAAAGAGTCCACATCCTCAAATATATATTTTAAAAAACATGTCGCACCGAGCCTTCAAAAATTTAACAGCAATGTCACTTGCTATCTTCTGTCTTCTTAATTCCTCTTCTTTTATTGTTCTCTTCTTAATAATGTTTTTTTCACATATTTTCTCACTCAGTAACCTCTTGGATCTTAGTGTCTTTATTGCTATGCATGGAGTAAAATGATTATAAAAAATAAATAAAAAATAAGTTATTTTACACTTTTTTCACCAAACATTAAGTAAGATACACAATAAATTCTGTGACAGAGATATCTATCTATAATGATTATGTTATTATCTTCATTATTATTATTATTATTATTATAAATCAAATAATATTATTTATGTTATAAAAAAATAGATGAATCATAGCTTTTAATATGTTGCAGGAAAATTGTAGAAAAGAAATGTATTCAACAAAATCAATGAGGACTGAATAACAGACAAGGTACACACACACATATCTATCTATCTATCTATCTATATATATATATATAAAGAAATATAGTCTTAAGGTGTGCTATATTTATGGAATAAGGTGCTCAATATCAGAGATAGAGCGTGTGTAAATATAAAAGTGAACATAGAAGTCAACACTTAGAGGCGACAGTCTGTTTCATGCTATATGCAATCATCAGGCCACATATGCTGTTATTTTTCTCGGCTATTTATATATATACGGGTTAGTGGTGCATTGTGGGTATTCTATTATGGCGGTTATTTTACCGGAAGTCGTTTGTTTATTTATTTGGGTCAAATTATATTGCTTGTTTTTATTTTTTATTTTTTTGTTTCTTATTTTATTTATTTATTTATTTATTTATTAACATAGTAAAATTTTGTTTATATCACTTATTTAACAGTTTTGTTTTGGTTTGAGAATTTAATTAAAGCTATTTGTTCAATTTGGGGATTGATTGTTGTAGTTCATTCTAACTATTATTTTGGTGGGAACAGTTTTTAATTGATTACCTTATATATATATATATATATATATATATATATATGTATATATATATATATATATGTATATATATATCTATATCTATCTCTCTCTCTCTCTCTCTCTATATATATATATATATATATATATATATGTAAAATAAATTCTTTTACATTTTGATGTGGTTCACTTTTTTTTCTATTATGGCTTTGCTATTTACCATTCAGATATTCCAATCTTACACCTTTTGGGAAGAAGAAACATTAGAATTGTTATTTTCTTTTTATCAGATAATTTACAAAGACAAGTGGATGGATAGTTATTCATGAAAACAAATAAGAGAAGAAAGAAAAATAGAAGAAGCCATGTTCTGCTAGGTATAAACAAAATGAAAAGCCCTAAAACTCTTTTAATAGGAACACTCATTTGACATTAGCATCACAATTATCACCACTAACCTCATTATTCCCCAAAGTAAAATATTTTTTAGAATGTTCTTTAAATAATGAATATGATTTTATCAATATAATTGATCCATAACTCATTATACTCAGCAAATCACTAGTCCGGAAAAAGAAATGAACTTATACCTCATTCAGTTTGACTTGAAACTAAAAAATATAATGCCTCAAATATTGCTGCATATGGTCCAGTGCTTCTGCTACATATTTAAAGATTCTTGAAAAAATCCAAAGACAAATCAGCAATATTATTGGTCCTGACTGGGTGTCTTGGCTTCAGTCACTTACCAAACACTGTAAATTTGTTTCCCTGTGTCTTTTCTATAAATATCTTCATGATAATTGTCATGGATAAAGTCTTCACTATGATAGCTAGACTTTATGAATTTGGGCACAGTATTGAGGAATCAGAGAGCCAAGTTCAAATTCCAGCTGAATCCATTACATTCAATTACATGCTAATACCCTTGGAAAAGGTATGAATTCTCTTCTTCTCACCCCAGATATGGGTAAATAGCAGAACAGATCTGGTTCTATAGCCTTGAATGGCAACTGGTCTACCACAGAAAGAAATGGCAACTTACTGTGAGAAAATTCTTCCTCGTCAGTCATGTATTGAAAGATACATGATCGCCTAAGCGTGTATCACATATGGCACATAACTGACTGGCTAGATTAAAAACAAGGTTCCATTGGTTTACAGTTAAATTGGCTAAATGTAACCATAAGTTCTATGCTAACAGGTTCTTTTCTCGTATTTCTCACTTGTGGAACTCTATTCTGGCTTTTTGCTTTCTGAAAAAAATTTAAATGCAATTTTAGTCATTATCTACTGTCTTCCTGATTACTCTTATATTGTTCTTACTCCTCAATAATATTTCTGTTTTCTAATTTTTTCATGCCCAATAACCTCTTATGTCTTTATGGTTTTACTACCTTACATGGGGTGAATATGATTTTAAAAAAATGGAGTCTACATGAACTAGATAAGTTTACCTGAATATTTATAATCTGAATCATAACAAAGAAATAACTTTATTTTCTCTTTTACTTAGTTTAGTATCTTATTCTATTTATCATGTCCCTTCTGGACGTAGCCAATCATGGCTCTCCTGTCCTTTGTAGCTCTTAATAAATTTTCTCTTTTTTGTTATATCTCTTAAACCTTGTTCTGCCATCCATTTACTGAAGGTCATGAAGTAGGTTATACGCTGTTTTCCTCTGTTTTTTTGCCTTCAAACTATCCAGTCTGTATAATATTTTCTAATCCTTCTTTACTCATTAAGTGCTCTAGAAACTTCAACTGCCTTCAAAGTAAAGTATAAGTTTCTTTTTTGTTTCCATTTTCTCTATGCTTGAACCTCACATTAAATTCAGCCTTGTGCCACATGTGACTATGTGAGGCAGTTGCTAGATATCATCTAGCTGGGATCTGTTGAGTATGACTCTGACATATATGAGAACTACAGACCTTCCAATAGCAGCACTATCTACTAGATTGACTTGTGATGATTGTGCGAATAACTCTTGCCTTATTTCTTATTGTACTGGTTTTTACAATAAACCTTTACTTATTTTATCCACCATGTTTGTCAATATACTTGACAAACATGGTGGATAAAATAAGTAAAGGTTTATTGTATATTCCTATTAGCACGGAATATAACAGCCTTCAATATGTTTTGTGAGTACTAAATTTTCTCTTTTTGATATGGCCCAGAAATTTCAAATGTCTCTTTCTGATACTAAATACCAAGTGTCTGTTTGTTATAGCATACCTATGGATGATAATGGGTATGTCCCCATTCACATAAATACAGTAGTAAATACTGTATGTTTGTCTGCAGTTGGGGATTCATTGTGGAATTCACTTGACTCACTTCTAGCAGCTGATTACTACTTCTATGCACCACTGGTAAATCTTATGTGTTATTCTTGTCCTAAGTATTATCGTTCATTACCAAACTTCATGTGATTATTCTATTCATTAACTCTCTTTAAGTTACAACACTTTTTTATTTCCATTTTCCTTAAAACTTCCTCATTGCTCACATGTTCTGTCCATGGTATTCTCTGCATCCTTTTGTAGAACCATATCTCTGGTGCCACAAACCTCATGTTCATCTGTGAGGAAATTACTCCACATTTACTGCCATATAGGAGGATTGATATTGCATATCAATTCTGCACTCTTTTCTTTGTTTCTAATGAATTAAAAAAAAGCATCTACTGTCCATAACAAATATTCATTTTTCAGTATAATTTTCTTTGTCAATGCACTTAATCCAGCAATACTCTATAGGTTATATAGATCAGATATTATACACTGAAATTTCAGGTCAAAATTCAGTTAATAACTGACATAGTTCTACTTTCATATACACTATAATTAAACTACATAAGAAATACATATTTTAGACAATGTTAAATATACATAACAGAGATATTTTAGATTTAAGCCTCTTTACTAAATGCTACATTCATTCCCTTGAAGAAGGCTGGAGTAGAAACAGAGAAAAATTGGAACAAGAATGGGGACAGTCACCTCTGGGAGCAGATGTGGAATGACACAAATATTCATCAGGTGAGAAAAATTCATCTATAGCTTAATGCAGCCATAAATACCAGTCTTGTAAAATAATAAATTTCTTTTGAATGTAAACCAAAGAAAACCTATAAGATTTAGTAATTTTTCTGTCTTTTCCATAAACCACAAATTAATGGATTTTCAAGTGAGTTCTAGAACTCTGGACAAAAGATATAGCATTGATAAACTCTGTTACATTGAAAAAATAACATAACTGGATGACATGAATTTCTAAATGATTTTCAAAGTATACCTAGTATACTAGTGTCTAATTCAATGGATTCCAGTTTTACAAGTATGATATTGAAATTTTATTTTTGGCCTGAGTGGTAATTGATTTTTTGTTATTGTCATTCAGAGGGCAATAAGTAACAAAACATATAGTAAAACATTTCAAGAGTATACTCGAGTGGGGGCACCAAAATTGCATTCACCCCAGGCTAAGACCCCCTACTATGCCACTGGGCTGGCAAATCATTGTAAAGAGAAGAAAAGACACTATTTTAGATAATTATGCGATGATGCCTCATCTTAGCACTTTAGATAATAGTTAACCATTATTTTGTTAAATGTGGAACAGATCAATAAAATCAACTGCAAAACATTGGCACTATTCATGGATCTCATTTCCATCTGGGTAAAGGCAGACAACCTTGCCAGGTATAAGCACCAATAAATATATGGTAATGGTATCTGTTTGGATGATAGTTGGAAATGAATGTAAACAAATTAAAGGTAAAAACAAACACTGTCTTTTGGGCTTGTGTTGATAAGCAACATGGCATTCTCAAAAGACAGAATCATGGTGCCTTCATAAGCATTAAACATGCATGAATAAAACAGAAGCTTAAAATAAGCAAAATATTATCATAATCAAATTTTCACTGTTTATAGCCACATGCAGTTATCATACCAAAGATTATTCTATGCAAAATCTTTTATTCTTTTCAATGTGAATTTCCAAAGAACAAATGAAGTATATTCATAATTTAATAGTATTCTTTATTTTCTATATGTTTTCACATTACTTAATCATACAATTTTGATTAATTGATTTGTTTTTTACAGCTTGTCAACCTTTTGTAGGTTATTTCAAACCAGAAAATACTAATAATAGAATTTTTTTTAGATTTAATGATTTACTGATACAAGACCTACTAATTAACCCATAGCTGGGAGGAGACGAGGTGGATTCATACATTTTCCAAGGGTATTTGTACATAAGTGAATATAACAAATCTGTCAGGAATTGGAACTCAGCTCTTTGATTTCAAATTCTGAGCTGTTATCCATTAAACTAGCCACATGTCTATGCTTACAGCAGCACCCGGTGTTCCCATGTGGTCACCAAATCTAGATACCGATCAGACTCAACATTGTTTAACTTTATTTGATGGTATGACAACCAGTGTTTCAACGTGATATGGCTGTAAGCACTTACTCATAAGGAAAGCCTATTCTTTGCTTACTTTACTTTGCTATTTAGTTTTCTTTTTAACTATTTATATTCAGTCCAGTTAGAAATATTTCATTAGAAATAAAATATTGGCCTTGTATTCTTTAAAATAGAAGCAATGAGTCACTTT
>OZ010580.1:14292282-14302282 GCA_963932145.1 Acanthosepion lycidas | reverse complement strand
TCAAATAATGGCATGATAAAAAGCTAAAGGCACAGAATAATGATATTTTTATTCATTCATTTTGAAAACTGAAAGAAATAAAAATTATTTTACCCAATTGAAATTATTTTAAAAACATTTCTATCTATAAAAGGCAGGATATGTGTGTGTGTGTAACGAATACACAGCCGCAATTTTCAACGGTTTTGCACCAAAATTTACATGCACATGCTCCAAGTTAGTGGGAAGGCCAAGACTGACTTTGCATTTCCCAACTTCCAGCGATAGTGGAAATAATCGATTTTTTCATGCTTCTACGGCAGTTTTCATGTAGTTTGTGTCCATTTTCTACTGGCCAGAGAGCCTATAGCTGGCTGCCACGAATAGGCAGGAAGATTCTATTGGCCAGCGTGAGAGCCAACATCTGACTGACACGAATGTTAACTAGCATGCAAAAAAATCGATAGCTGCATTCGTCACAAGTGGGAAAAATTTAAATCTGCATGGCACTTTACTCCAATTGGCTCATTCGCTTGCTTAAACTCAACATTGATTCTGATTCCACAGAACTGGGTTGGGTGTGAAAAAGTATTTGTTGCTAACATTCTTTTTTCATTTAGTTTTTCCAGTTACGAGTCCTTTTTTAAAGCTGATCGTTTTGTGTTCATTTTGCTTAGTTCTTTTTTCGTAACAGATTTAATGTTTAGTATAGAGCTTAGAAAAAATTTGCAGCGTGAGATAGGCAAGAAGTAAGGCATGTAGCAACATCAGCATGGCAACGGACACTCCTTTAAAGGCAAGGAAGAGCAAAAATATTTTAAGTCAAGTGATAGCGATTGCTGTATGAGTCGTATGATTTTTTAATCAAGAACAGGCAATGCCAGGCCATGCTGCTAGTTTAGAATAATTTTAGACCTTTCTTTCAATGTTGGAAATTATTTGAAAATAATTACAAACGTGTACATTAAAATACATTTTTTAAAACATGAAAAATGAATTACTGCATAGAGGAGGACAATGAATTTTTGTAAAATATATTTTGAAGAAGAATGAACTGATGTTTTTGACAACCAAACATTTTTTTTAATCTCAGCTCACAGGTTTAATGAAATTATAAAAATTGAGGGTTTTACTGACATATAAAAAATTTGTTCCTGATGGTACAACAGATACTAAAAATTCAAAGAAAGATAAACTAGAAAGATTATCCTTAAAATTGACTGGCCTTCATAATTACTGAGAGGTACTGAAAAGTTCTGCCCCCTCCCCTGCCGTCAAAAAAAAATTATGTTTGCACATTTAGTAAAACTTTAGAAAGTCAGTCAGACAAAGAACCTTTTAGCATTCTCTTGTATTAATATAAAATTCTAAAGTGGGGGATCATTTTTGTTAACTATACTCATCTAAATTTCAGATAATTATTATAGAGATTGTTGATCTTAATCCTTCTAAGGATTTAACTCTTCATCCAAATATTGTTGAATTACCCTGTCCTACTTGCTAATTAAAAATGACCCCACCCTTTTCCATCAAAGCTTCTCACAATTCATTCAGTGGGTAAAAAGATTTATTTCCCTCTGGAATTTATGCTGGGCAATTTCAGAGTTTAAACAATTTTTATATTGTTATTAAGTTATGGTATCCATAATGAATAGTGGCTTAGATTGAGGAATCGGAGAGCCGAGTTTGAATTTCAGTCAAATCAATTACATTCACTTATGTGCTAGTACCCTTGGGAAAGGTATGAATCCTCTTCTTCTCCCCCCAGCTATGAGTAAATAGCAGGACAGACTGGGTTCTTTAGCCTTGGATGGCAACTGGTCTACCACAAAAAGAAATGGCAACCTACTGCAGGAAAAAAATCTGCCTCATCAGTCATGTATCGAAAGATACATGATCACCTAAGCGTGTATCACACATGGCACATAACTGACTGACTATTAAGTTATATTGTTATTAAGTTATTGTTATTAAACTTTACCCACAGAACTATTATGTAACAAAGGATAAGGAAAAGTTTTTGACCTGATTAAGAAGGGTTTCCAAAACAAATTCTGATGTTTGCCCATTTAGCCAGATTTTGGGAAATGAGTTGGATCAAGAACATTTCACAACCTATAGAGTGCCAAAAAAAATTTTTTATCAGCTGATGACATATTTTCAAGAGAAAACAAGGCTTAAATATCAGTGTTTGGAATAATGCTGGATATATGAAAATAAGAATAAAATATCCATGTTTATGTTAATATATTTTTGTGACAAAAACATGTAGTAGTAGTAGTAGTATATTAAATGAGGACAATGCATAGACTTGTGTACCCAGGCATTTTCCAAAACTGTCCATACCTGAGTTGTATGTGATAGCATGGCTGTATGGAATTTAGCAAGGTCTGCAACACGTCCTTTAAATTCTAAAAGGGTTTAAATTTGGAAAGCCTGTGAGCCAACAGAATACCTGGAAGTCGGCCAAGTTTTCTTGGAATCACTCTTGTGTCACCTGCACATGATGGGGTGTGAGTTCCCATTATCTTACTGAAACAAACTACAACCAGCAGGAAACATGGTGAGAATAAATCAGGGGAAATGGTTTACTACAAAATCTGTGTATGTTATACCTGCCAAAAGAGACTCCAGTTTCACTCGTAGTCTTGTGAATTTCAACAGAACATAATCTATATTATTATAGATTCACTATTAGCTTGCATAACCTCCTGCTGACAAGCTGCATCCATAGCCTTATACAGTCTCCTCTACATATGAACTTGAGTGTTTATTCAAAATAACTGAAAATGGGATTTTTATGACCTGTGACATGACACCAGTCCTTTACAGTTAAATGGCCATTGTCTCTGGCCCAATTTAGTTACAGTAACTGATGCCATAGTGTCAATAATAATACATCTTTTGGTTACTGACTATAAAATCGCATGTACAGTACATTGACTGATAGGTTGAGTGGCACCAGCATTTAATTGGCATAGGATTTGATGCAATGTTCTCATATGATGGATAAATGGCAGATAATATTCCTCGCCAGTCACTGGCAATTTCATTGGATCCTTCATGTGAGCATCCATAGTATTCAAGTGATGCTGATGTCTTTGTTACTATTCCTCAAGTAAAGCTAACACAGTTTCCCCCTCTGGGAGATACAGTATTCTATTTTTTTGACATTAACAATCATTCCATGGAGGTAAAATCTATGTATCCTATGGCTATCCTCACTATGCTACTACTTTACCTGTTACATTACATGTCATCTGACTGAGTTTATTTCTCCAAGCAGAAAAGGGCAAAACCTTCCAATGAGACATTGCCTTCAGTTTATATATATATAGTCCAGTGAAGTTCAGCTTATATATATATAATGTCTGATGAATGAAACTTTAATAGTAGTGAGTGAGTGCATATTGCTTGGTTATTTTTTACCTTTTAATACAATTATAAATATTACCTTTCAATACAATTATATATATATATATATATATATATATATATATATATATATATATATATATTGTGATGTACCTACAATTTTATTAGCCATATAGTTGTAAGGCTAAAAAGAACCCAAATTCTAGTTCTAGTTGCTTGGATCTTTGGCCTTCACCCCATCCTCCTGTGTACCTGGTCAAGGATGAAACGAAACCCATGTGATGAACTTTGGGGACAGCTAAAATCTAAAAAAAGGTGGGAGTTTCCTGTCTGACCAGTGGCAGATGAACATCGGTGAGGGAATCGTTTTGATTCTAAATTGACTGCCCATCAGAATAAAGAAAACAATAAGGTTTGCTGACTACAGAATGAAAGGACTACTACTAAACCAAATCGACCGATGAATGCCTGTATGTGATGCTGTGAATCCCAGGCCATTCTGAAAGAAAAGGACTCTGGGAAAATTTCTGGCCGACAAAATAGTGTTTTCACATAAGTACTCTCACTTTGGGAAATTAGAACACTGTGGAGATATCAACTTGACTGACCCATCAAGACAGATAAGTTGACTTCTTGGCTTGATCTTGTTATATATATATATATATATATATATATATATATATATATATATATATATATATATAATATATAAATAATGTATTTGCCCGTACCTTCTGTTCTTTTATGATCCCTTTCCCCTGGTTAGACAATTTTTTTTTTAATTTCTTTACCTGTTTCTGTATTTGTAAATAAATATTTTATTTTGAAATCCATTGTCTTGTGTCTGTTTTTGCTTTTCCTTTTTTTTTGTCTAAAATATCCATTTTCAAAATGGCAATTCTCATATTTAAAATCATATTATTTCATATAGTGGCTACATAATTCCTAATAACATTATTTCCTCTATAAGCTTGACAGTACTTAATCTGATGACATCACTTCCTTTCTCCTTTTCCAATATATATGAAGGCTCAAACAGTTTCACACTAAAACTTTCTCATCTCAGCCATTAGTCAAAGTAAAGATAAATCTTTCTATTGTTTATTTCTGAACATTTAAAATATTTTCCTTCCTTAATATGTCTGATGAACTGTAATCACACATGTTTAAATGGAAAATGCTTCAAACGCCATCAAAGAAAAACAACTGTAAGTATTAACAGAACTTTTGGGATGACCAGACAAATGAATTAGACTGATTTCTTTTTCTTCTAGACAACCATCTTTTTAATTTAACACTTAAAATACTCTCACTCCCCAATACTGAATTGAGAAAATTTCTTTGTTTCTTGTTCATAGATATCATTTGTAACATGGTCATGGACCCATGGTGCATCTGGAACAATTGTACCATACCTCTCAAACTGGTGAATCGTGATGCTAATAGTAACATATTTCATCTCATGCCAACTCTTTTTTCTTCATTAATTTATCCCCATGTAAAGAAAAAAAATCAATGACATGAAACATATTTCTAGTAAAAAAATAATTGCATCCACATGTTCATAGCAACAACAAAAACAACTTTTTTTCTATGAATATGCTTGTAAAACAATTTACACAATTATCTTCACTGAACACAATCCTATTTTTTCCTCAATTTCTCTTCATTTACTGACAATACAGATTCATTTTCAGCAGTATCCCTTAAAGTTGATGTAACAGAATAACCTATCAACCCCATGAGTGATGACACTATGGTTAGTACAGGGGCCTGTAATTTTATCACTATTTTTATGGCAGTAATGAAAGTACATGGCAGTATAATGGATAGAACTCAAGTTTTCTGCTAAGTTAATTAGCAAAATGAAAATAACAATAAGACCCTCTATTTGAGATAGTTAACAGCAACAGTTGACAAAGACATCACTTTATAATGGTCATACCTCCCAATATAACACCACGAATCACTGCTGTTAAGAACCAGACATTCATAGAACTGGACACCTTTGCAAATGAAAGACATGGTCTATGTCATCACAATCTTTCGACAAATCTGATATATCTATTGGAGTTTGTTTATTTTAGGAGAACCAAAAATCTCAATTAATTTGTAGGCATCTTTATTTTGGTTAGAAACTGAGGACATGCAAACCACAATGTCACTAGCTAGTAAAAGCTTCTACTAGATTCAATCGAGCTCCAGATCAATATCAGTATCAAAACCCTTTTGTGCAAGTCAAAGATTTGTCACCAGAAACTAATTCACCTGGTTACTATTGCAGTTAATTCAACCTTTTTAGAATTTACAACCCACATCTACACTGATAATTAACACTTTTTAATTGACATTGGTGCATCTGGAACAATTCTACCAATAAAATTTTCAGATGGACTCTAAAATCTAATGCTTAAACACCTTTTGAACTATTGCTTTGTGGAACTAACTCACAAGAGGATGATTCCTTTATCACTGCAATCTTAATCTGTTCAAGTCTAAATTAACCCTTATCTTCCCCACATATGTCCATAAACTGTGCATCTTACGTGGCTCTTAGGCATTGTACAGGGTGATTATCATTGTAAAAAGTCCTATCTTCAGCCAATAGAGATGATATTCAATGCTATGGAGAAGCATCAGTGGACATTGACATTCCAACATTTTGTTGTTCATATCAATGGACTGTTGTTGGTGATATCACCAATTCACTTTTAAATGCTGATTTTTTTATGTCACTATGGCCTCCTACTGGACTGCAAAAAGGGTAGACTTATTAATCAAACAACCAAATACTCCTTTCAAGGGAAGACAAGCTGAATAGCCTTATCCATTAAATTTTGATATATGAAAAGTTCCTGAAATTATCCAAACATTTCAAAACAAATTCAAACAGTTATTGATACCTAGAATGCAGTCACCAGTATCTTCTCAGTCAAAAGTAAGACAAGCCATTGATACAAGAGACAATACACACCTTTTTGCTAAAAATGGATAATTAATTAATGATAAGTATAAAACTGTAAAAGAAGAATTCACAACACTCTTCAATAAGGTATTGTTAGACAGTCAAAGTCTCTTTGTTTGTAAGGTTTGCATATATTTCCATATCCACACCTGAACAATAGCAAGTGTACAGGGATGATAGAAACTTGAATATAGCTACATACCCAGATAGGTACCTGTGGCTGCCACCATACACTTGTCAATAGAATCAGCAGGTTAGTTTTTTGCCAACCCCAACCAGTGTCTGAGATCACCAGTGACCTGGTGGCTCTCAGGGCATTTTGCCAAATGAAATAGTTCCTATAGTTTTATGATTTCTACAAAGAAATTAATAGAAATATTACATTGTCAAGATAAAAATAAGATAATCTAAAAGGGATATTTTTTAAGTACACTGAAGGGCTAATGATATAAATGACTGAAAGGTTAGCAGGTCCTCTGATTCTAGTGCTCAGTAATTTGGTCCCTATGCAAGAGTCTTGCAGAAAATTTTCTTTTCAGACAGAGACCTTGGAGCAGTCAGACCTGTTTTTACATCATGCTCAGTTCATTCAATACTGATGCTATAAGTCAAATTGCCTAGCCCATATGGTGCCAATGAGTTTTCACAGCTGTATATGTATCTGATGGAATAAAATATCCTTCAACATAATTTGCACAGTTTGTCAGTTCTCTCATGCATTCACATGGACAACGACAATTATA
The DNA here is from genome assembly GCA_963932145.1 of Acanthosepion lycidas. Taxonomy (NCBI): domain Eukaryota; kingdom Metazoa; phylum Mollusca; class Cephalopoda; order Sepiida; family Sepiidae; genus Acanthosepion; species Acanthosepion lycidas. The sequence goes on along the minus strand of OZ010580.1, from coordinate 14,295,220 downwards.
GTACCCAGTAACAAATAAAGAATTTTTTAAAAATAGACCTACTGCATGGGTCCTGTCAGGTAGTTATGAGAGAGAACCATATAGAAAAGACAACAGTTATTATATCTTTCAGACTCTTTGAATATCTGTATATGTTTACAAAATGCAACAACAAACTTTTAAAAATTCATGAACAACATATCAGTTGTATATTTGTATATGTAGATGGCGTCTTAGCTATCTCAGAAACAGAACAACAACATTCTACAAGTCTAAGACAAGTACTTGGAATTTTTCAAGACAACAACCTCAAGTGCAAATTCTTCAAGGAGAGTTTCTGGGACACAGTTTTGGTCCAGGAGGCCTAAATCCCATGGTAAACAAGACCAAGGACATAAATGATTTCACTGAATCTACTAAATTAAAGTAAATTTCTCAGTTTCTGGGAATGCTAGATTTCTGTAGAAAACTTTTTCCCTAAGCTGCAGATATTCTTTTACCACTTACAAAGCTGATTATAAAGAATGTTAATATTTAAAAATTGCCTCTGCCAAAAGAGAAGCCTTTTTAAATATCAAGAGGATCCTTATGAAACTGATTGTATTTTTTAATCCTGATTCAAATACTAATCATTATCACTTACTATCTGATAGTTTTAGCTATGCTGTTGAAGCAACATTACATCATATTGTCATTAACAAAATAATTTCAACTGGTTTTTCCTTGAAGAAACTCTCAGAGAATCAAAGAAATAGTCTACCTTTTGCTGTGAACTATTTAGAAATGGTACATTTTAAACCTCAGATTGAACATAGACATATGAGATTATTCATAGATCATAAAGCTCTAGTATTGACATTTTAAGAATCAACATAAACTTCTAGTATTGGCTTTTAAGAAGACAACACCAATGAAATTGTGCAAAAAAACACTTGTCTTTAATAACAGAGTATGTTGATGATATCTTTTATATTTTAGTTGACTGTCTTTTAAGACCAGAATATTCAGTTACTACAGACCTTTGTGATTTGCTAAGAATTATAACCCAACAAAATGACTCAGAAATAAAATTATATGCTGACAGTCTCAAGTCTTACATTGTAAGTGATAAGATAATATTGTCTGATGTCCCAACACTTTTTACAAGGCCCAGGAAAGGTAAATTTTGAGACATTCAAAAATATATCACATCCAGAACATACAGCTACATGAAGCTAATCAAATTTTGCTATCTTTGGTCAGACATAGACAAAAATATCCATTCATGAACTAAAGAGTACCTTAGTTTTTAGTAAATTGTGATGCCAAATAGAAAGTAAATGTAGTCTTATTGCCCTCTACTCAATTTGAAACTGTTCACATTGATACTGTAGGCTCATTATTGCAAACCATCAATCAAAACAGTATATATTATTCTCTGACAAGATACATAGATTAAAAGAACCATCAGATGTAGTGAGATATGAGACAAAATACTTCAACTGCAACAGTGGACATGCATAAATTTCCCATTATGTAATTCTTTTTCCCATGATTGCAAACAGAGAGAATGAATTCAAAAGTGATCTCTTCTATGAGTTGTCAACCTTGATAGGTTTTCATAGAACCACAACTTAATCCAAGGTCCTTATTGAAATGACACACAGAACCAGCATGATGACATTACAATAAGACAAAAGAACTGGTTAAATGCTTTGCCAATAGTACATCTTGGCAATGGATCAACCTATCTTAACCTAATGCAACCTAACAGTAGAAAATCTAAATTGTTTTTCCATTTAAAGTACTCCATTTATTAGAAAATATATTCAGTTTAAATACAGAAGGAATTATAAAAATGACTTCAAAGGGCCACACATTTCAGCTTATACTATTTAACTGTTATCCAAATGTTATTGCCAGACAGAAGAAGAAATTACCTCTTGTAGCACAGAGGTCCATTTCAATTCAAAGTGTGTATTTATGTACAGTTGAGTGTTCTCAGACATATTTTAATTCAATGACAGACATCAAAACATTTCTACAAAATTTTAATTTTTTTTAGAATAATCTTATCTATCCCCAAATAATTTTTTAAAATTTCAATAAAATATATTACTTATCTGACTTTTTATGGCTTAAAAAAACAAATAGGTCTTTTGTTGACTAATTAGCCATGCCATTTTTTCCTCTCATTCCACTTGTCCTCTTTTGACCTGAATTCATTTTTTGTGGCCATTAATTCTTTTGAAAGTTTAACCTAAATTTCATCATAAGTAATAAACTGAACATTTATTTTGTGGTCATATCTATAATGTAATGTTCTAGGTAACAATAAATAGATATGAATGAACAGATATTGATATATGACAGAGATGAACAGATTGATATAGATAGAGACAAATAGACTGAGATAGATAAATGTGAATAGACTGATATCAATAGATAGAAACAGAGGTAAATAATTATTGATAAGATATCACAGTAGGTGAGAGAAAGAAAAGCTGATTATTTTATTTTTATTTTATTTCACAGCCATGCATACATATAGGCAAAGAAACAATTTGACAACCATAGAGCTGTTTTTTTATTTCTAACATTATGATTTTGATGCTCAACCCAGGATAGGGTTCGTTCAAGCTAAGTGGGAGGGGAATATATCATTTCAAACTCAGTCAAATTTGGTGTGTATCTGTGTTTTTTTTGTTTTTGTGTGTGTGTGTGTGTGTGTGTGTGTGTGTGTGTGTGCTGGTGTGTATGTTAAATAACACAAGCACAGGTCACTCACACACAACACAAACATATGTATATACATTACATGAGCACATGCAGAGTCACACATAGACAGTGTGTGATGGACAGAGGATCAGCTCTTATTTTATAATATAGATTATGCTACCCAGGTATATAGTTGATAAAGAGGGCATGGATTTCCCCCAATGAAAAGGGTCGTCATTTATCACCAGGAATACTTAAACTG
>OZ010580.1:14232282-14287282 GCA_963932145.1 Acanthosepion lycidas | reverse complement strand
TATTTCAAACCTCCAGTTTCCAAAAGAGTACCAGGATGCAGACAAAGAAATTCTAACTACCACACATACACCACATTGGTTCTTGATAATGACTGTGATAGTCAAACGTACTTGAATAAACAATAAGATATGAACTTTAAACAGTTTATCCACAACAATTATAATATTCAACACCTTATTTGAAAATTGTAAAAATTAAACAGACAGACCATGTCAGTTCTTTTTAATAAACTCGTTTGTGTATGTGTGTGTGTGTGTGTGTGTATATATATATATATATATATATATATATATATATATATATAGATAGATAGATAGATAGATAGATAGATGTATATTTAGTCAGCAAGTATACATTCAAACAAGTCTGATGAAAAAGAACCAATAAGATTAGCCTGTTTAATTTTTTGTTGTATTTTTCCAATTTGTGAATAGGGTTTTCAGTATTGTGTTGGAAGTTGTGGATAAACTGTCTGAAGTTCATATTTTGTTATTGTTTTGTTTTTTGACCATTGCAGTTATTTTAGTAATTCTAACTACCATACATACACCACATTGTTTCTTGAGAATGACTTTAATGACTTTGAGAATGGCAACTTTATCAATTTGAACTTTTCCCCTGGTGGAAGACATGAACAGAAAATACATTCCAACATGTTATGTCAAAAAGCATTAAAATTGTAATTGTGTTATATAGGAATAAAGTGTCATTGCCGACACGAGTTTGAACATAGATCGCCAGGGAGCAAACATGGGTGATTTCTATTATTGAATTAAGTAGATCATGTGACCATAAAGGAAACATATATATGGGAATTAGTGTGGCGTCTAAAAGATCACTATTTCTATTCTATCCTCTATTACTATATGGGCTGCTATTTTCTATACTATTCACTATACTGATCACTATACGGGTTACTTTTTGAGCGAGTATTATCGAGCAAGTACTATAAGTGCGAGTGTTATTTAAAGGTGTCTGACACCAGTATTGTTCGATGACATTACTATTTTTGTATTTCTGATTACAAAGTCTCTACTGCAATGAGCATTATGAAAGTGGCAATGAATGTTTGTTGACATGACAAAAGTGGCAACAAGAAGTCGCAAGGATTTGCGTGGATTCCTTGAACTTATATGAGGATTTGTTCATCTTACACAAAGATTTGTTCAATTTACACAAGGAAAAAATTAATCTGCAAAATATTCAGCAGAGTCCAGCAAAATGGAAGAACTGAAAGCTATCATGATTCAAATTTTGGCGCTACAAAAGCAACGATAAGAACTACAAGTGCAGCAACAAAAATAACAACATGAACAGCAATTACCATTACAACTACAACAACAGAAGATTTTTGAGTTGTTTACCAAAATGATGGAAGGAGAAACTTCAGATTCATTCACTCCAGACACTGTTGCTAATTCAATCAGCAAATTTGTGTACAATCCAGATGAAGGGATAACTTTTCCTACTTATTATAGAAGATACTAAGGGATCTTCAAAAGGGATTGTTCTCATTGGAATGATGAAAAGAATGTTTGTTTATTATTAAGGAAATTGTCCCCTGCTGAACAGGAAAAATATGTAAATTATATTTTGCTGAAAAAACCAGGAGAGATAAATGTTGATGAGACTGTTCTAATACTATCAAAAATTTTTGGTGATAGGTGTTCTTTATTTAATACATGATAGCAATGTCTTAACTTAGTAAAGTCTGATGATGAAGATTTTGTCATTTATGCAGGAGTCGTGAATCAAGAAGGTGAAAATTTCAAGTTAAGTGAATCAACTCCTGATTTATTTAAATTCCTGATATTTGTACAGGGTTTAACTTCTAATAAGGATGAAGAGATAAGATCCAGTATTAATACAGCAACTGAAAAATTAAAGAATGAACTGAAAAAGAGGTTTCCAAAAGTTTTCTCAGAAGGTCTAGGTACATGCACAAAAGCAAAAGCTAAGTTTGAGTTAAAAGACAAATAACATCGACATTTAAGCCAAAAGGAGTGTACATTTTGTGGCCTTAGATCCAATTAATAATGAATTGGACAGACTAGAAAAATTAGTTGTGATATCAAAAATAGACTATTTCAAATGGGCATCAGCAACAGTCTATGTTAAAAAAAGAATAATAAAATCCACATATGTGCTGATTTTTCAACAGGGGTTAAATGAAAGTTTACAACAACATAACTACCTGTTACCAAGTCCAGAGGAAATTTTGCCAAATTGAATGGAGGTAAATTTTTTTCTAAATTGGACCTGTCAGACACTTAATTACAAGTACTAGTTGATGAAGAGTACTCAAAACTATTAACAATTAACACTCATAGAGGATTATACAAATTCAATTGACTTTCTTTTGGTATAAAGGTAGCACTAAGCATATTCCCAACAGATAATGGATACCATGCTTGCCAGTTTGGATTGTGCTCAAGCATATTTGGGTGACATATTTATTAAAAGTAAGACCCAAAAATGACATGCAGAAGATCTAAAGAAAGTATTTGAGAGAATCAAAGAATATGATTTTAAGATCAGTGAAGGAAAATGCAAATTGTTTATGTCCAGACTTAAATATCTAGGACAAATTATTGATGAAAACGGTAGATGACCAGATCCATCAAGGGTGAGTGCAATAAAAGACATGCCCACTCCAACAAATGTAACAAAGTCACAAGCATTTTTAGGGTTTGTTAACTACTATCATATATATATATATATGCATAATATGCACAAATTAAGAGCACCCTTGAATAACCTGCTAAAGAAAGATGTGAAATGGAATTGGACAAATAAATGTCAAAGTGCTTTTGAAGAGATCAAGGAAGTCTTAACATCGAAATTGTCATGAGTTCATTTTGACCCTAAATTAAAGATTGTGGTTGCATCAAATGCAAGTGATTCGGGTATTGGAGCAGTGATACTACACAAATATGAGGATGGTACAGCTAAACCAATAGCTCATGCTTCAAGATCATTGATTGCAGCTGAAAAAACCTACAGCCAGATTGAAAAGGAAGCATTGGCCATCATATTTGCCATGAAAATGTTTCATAAATTTATACATGGTAGCGAATTCATACTACAGACAAACTATCATCCATTATTGTCCACATATGGTTCAAAAAAAGTTATTCCCACACATACAGCAAATAGACTGCAGCGCTGGGGAACTATCCTATTGAACTATAATTATAAAATGGAGTTTCTACCATTCAAAAAATTAAGTCATGCAGACTGATTATCTAGACTAATACCAAAATTCTGTGAAACACTTGGGGACACAACAATTGTGGCAATAAAGGCCAAAAATGAAATTAATAATGTATTATACAATACTGTAAGAGAACTGCCCATAACATTTGAGGAAATAAGAGTTTGTTGGAAAAAGACAACTTTATAATGAAAATGAAGAAGCAATTAAGATTTAAAGAAAAAATATTACTGAAAATAATGCATTTTCATTATGTAATGATGTACTTATGTATGCAGAAAGAATTGTGATATCAGCATTGTTGCATAAACATGCTAAAAAAATTTCCCATAGGACAACCAGGAGTTTCTAGAATGAAATCCTTAATAAGGTATTATACTTATTGGCCAAAAATGGATCAAGATATTGACAATTTAGTGAAATCATGCAGAAGTTGTGCTCTGGCAGTGAAGTCAACACCTATCAAAATTCAACCTTGACCGAAGACTGATATGCCATGGTCCAGAATAGATATAGATTTTGCAGGACTGATAAATGGAGCATACTGTTTAGTGGTAGTCAATAGTTACACTAAATGGTCAGAAGTATTAAAACGTAAAAAACTGACTACCGCAGTAACAATAAATTTCCGACACAAGATTTTTACAAGGTTTGGTGTTCCTGACTCTATTGTTTCAGATAACAGGACTCAATTCACATCTAGTGAATTTAAGTTTTTTTGCAAATCATTAGCAATAGAACATATTACAACTCTCCCTTATCCATGATCAAACGGACAAGTCGAATGGTTTGTCAATATTTTAAAAAGGGCACTAAAAAAGTTGGAGGGAGAGAAGTTAGATGAAGAATGATTCAGCAATTTCTGAGTATTTACAAAATAACACCAAACCCAAACAGAATTGCCTGCAGAGTTGATGTTCGCCAGGAAGATTAAGTCCGTTTTTAATAAATTATTACCAGAACATAAGGCGAAAGTATCAAGAAATAATCTATATAAGTACATACTTCAAACCTGGAGATAAGGTTTTTTTAAAATGTATCAACATGGAAGGGAATTCTGGGAAGATGGCTTTATAAAAATACAGATCAGCAAAATGACATACATGCTATAGGGCCAAAGTTAGGAACATAGACGATACCTTAATCAGTTAAAACAGAGATTCGCTGATTTAGTAAGTCCACGAAAAGAGGTACCGATGGAAATATTGTATGACATATTTGACATACCCACCCCACCAGAAATTAGTGAACCAAAAAGTAAAAGAAAAAGAACAGCAACAAAACATTTGAATATTGGACTGAAGCTGAAGAAATATAGAGTCCAGAGGAAATCATCTCAAAAGGGAAATGTTATATAGGAATAAAGTGTCATTGCCAACACTGGAGTTTGAACATAGATCGCCAGTGAGCAAACACAGGCGATTCTATTGTTGAATTAAGTAGACCACGTGACCATAAAGGAAACGTATATATGGGAATTAGCATGGCGTGTAAATGATCACTCTTTCTAGTCTATCCTCTATTACTATATGGACCACTATTCTCTATACTCTATACTATTAACTATACTATTTCTCTATACTGATCACCATATGGGCTACTTTTCGAGCGAGTATTATCAAGCAAGTAGTATTAGTGCGAGCATTATTCGAAGGCATCTGACAGCAGCATAGTTCAACGGTGATTACAAAGTGTTGTGGGATTGTTAGGGCCAGAAATAAAAACAAAAAGAGAGGAATTGAGTTAAACAAATACATTAACAGAAACAGTAATACAAACAAGAGTGTTACAGCATGAATGTTCAGTCCTAGTTCGCACTAGGAAAGTGCCAACAAGCGTTCGTTGACATCACAAAAAATTGCATTTTTAAATAAAATTTTGGGACATATCTAGATTGTTCAGTATTTTCTAGATGGTCCCTAACAGATTTCTTTAGCTGCACATGACCCATCAGTATATATATATATATATATATATATATATATATATATATATATATATATATATATATATATAAGCACACTGTATGTATACCGAGAAAGTGCTTGACTGCTAAAAGCTAAAATAGTGTTCAACAATACTGGGTGTAATGAACACAGGAAACTTTTAGTTGTGGTCAGCTACTCTTCACTAAATGATATATATATATATATATATATATATTTAATGTCATCTGTCAGCATTGCAGTTTCAAAAACCCATTGATTTTCTATCCTCATGAGTCAAACTCTCATGCAGTGTTTTATGTTGTTGCCATGTTCAACGTGTGTGAGGCAGACATGATGATAGATGTTGCATGTACAAGGCCTATGTCAATGATGTTGATGTAGTAGTGCCCTCGAGCTGTCTGTACTTCCTCTTTGTTCCCAACTGTTTTTGTGTCATCATCATGGAAAAATTTTTCACTGCCCACCTGTATAGTAAATATTCAAAAGCATACCAAAATTGTTTGGTAAAAGTTTGTTATAGATTTATAAACTGACTTTATGATGTAGTAAAAAATACCAAAGGGAGATAACAAATAACACGGAATTATGTGGTGGCTGCTACTACTACCATATTAAAGAACAAATGAAAGCAAACATGACCATTGAAAACTATGTATAATTTAGTTTTATGGTCAAGATTAGTTTCATAATTAGGCTTAGTGTTGCTAGTGTTGACAAAAAATTAAACAATTTTTATTCATAATTATGAAATTAAAAAGAATATGAATTACAACAAGTAAAAATGCAGTGAATATTATTTGTTCTTCTTGATCTTCCCTTATCTGGTTTATATCCGAAAAAAATGTTATTTCATCTGAAAAACTATTTGAATGTTAATGAACCTTCTCAAAACTATAGAAAATACCAAAATATTTGTTTGCTAGGATATTTATATCTTATTTACGAATGTGACACAGTTATTCCCATTTAGCCTCCTGCTTTTTTTTTTTTTGCTTTTGTTTTTGCTTTTTTTATACAAGTTCTTTGTATATCTTCTTTGAAAAAAAATTTCCAAGTGCCCACCATTTACTGTTCCATTGCTCATTGCCTACACAACAGCTGAAATCATCTACTGGTGGGCAATATCACCCAGGTTGAGAAACCCTATCTTAGAAAAAAGTTGTCTCATATGTCAGTAAATCACTTCAGATTAACTACTACCATTGAAGTTGGTGTTGTATTTTCCCAGGTGGCAAGGTTAATATATATGTATATATAGAAAGAAATATAATGTGTTGCACATTGAATGCTGGTGTAAGTAAAACAGTCCTTGGTGGATAATAACAGATCTAAAATTTATATTAATAATAATTATACATTTTGCTCCTCACCAGTAACACAACACATGCTCTCTCTCTCTCTCTCTCTCTATATATATATATATATATATATATATATATATATATATATATATACAGTGAGGGGAAACAAATATGGGATTTATTTTCTATTAAATCAAAATTTTTCTATTTTCTATGCATCTGTGTACAGTTAATTATATGAAAAGTATGTTTATTCATTAGTTGGAAATACTATTAAAACTTTGTATGTGTATGAATATTTGTTTCTCCTCACTGTATATGTGTAAGGTATTCCCAAAATATTGTATTGCTATATTTCTTTTTTTAAATTCAAATTAATAAGTTTATTTTTTAAGTAAATGTTATATTATATTAAAGATTAAATATAAAAAAGTTAAGTATTTTTTTCTTTTTATCTGGTGTGTGTGTGTGTTCTAATTTTCTCATCTATATCAGATTATCTTTACAAGTAAGTGTTGAAAATCTCTCGATCCAGCCCACTTCCCAAAATTAGCATTTCAATGACCAAACATCAGAAAACTGGTTTTGGGAAGTGGGTTGTGCTGAGAACTTTTCACTGTCCTCTTGTAATTAATCTTGTTCATCTGATGAAGATTTCTAGAAATTGATTTAACAGTCGTTATTATTGATGCTTTTTTAAAGAAATCTTACAAATTGCATCTGTTTCTGTCGCTACATCAACTGCCAAGTGTTTATCATTGGGTTTTTTTTTGTGAAAATGTCATTTAATGTGATTTGTATCACATTTGTAATTTTATTGAAGGTTTTTTTGCTTTAATATTTTTTTTATTCAATCCTTCTTGATTTTTCTCCCATTTAATAACCTACATTTTAAAATTATTTTTGCATGGATTCTTTTCTACCACATTGCTTCTTCTCAAAAGAATAACTCAGTGTCAGGATAGAGGGATGGTTTTAATAGCCTAATAATTAATCCATTTTAAGTGTCTTAAGTTTAACTTATTATTGTTCACAGAATGTTATTAAAAGAAAAACAACCTCCCATTCACTTTGCATACCAGAGAAATACTATAAAAAATTTAATACTATTCATCTTTTTGTGAAAGAATGACATAAAAAGAAAATTTTCTTATGTTCTCAGCACAGAACTATTATTGAAGTAGTGCCAATGTAAAATTTCTACTATCAGACATATATAACTAGAAAGTCAGACATTTTGTTTCTACTTTTGAGCAAACATAATCAGAAAACCTAGTAAAACATTTGTAACAGCAATCAACTATTACAAGAAAATTCAGAATAAATATTATATTTCATTTCACTAAGCACAATGTTGTTATAAAAAGAATCTGGAGAATCTTTTTTCACAAGATGGTCATAATAATAAAAATAAACTAAATATATAAATCCTAATTTAATCATAGTATAAAACTAACTTATTTCCCTAATGGACATGATTTTGCATATTGGTTAATAGTGTGTAATAACAAAATATATGTGATAAGTACACTTTCAGTGGCATGACTGCAAGCTAATCTTATCAGTAAATTAGTAAGTGTGGTGTATTCAGTCTTTATTGGTAGCCCCACTACTGTTGTCTTGTGCCAGACTAAATAAGTTTAGTAAATATCAGCAGTATAAATTATTAATATGAGTAAGCTTTTTAATTTAAGTGAACAAAGCAAACAGTATATTGTTCAAGGTCATTTCTCAGATTTCTGCTTATTCCAGAGGTTCCTCCAATCAATATTTTTTCCTTCTGCTATTAGTGTATTTCCTAAATTATATGTTTTAGTATTTTTTTAAATTATTTTTATTTATAAATATATAGACAATATATCTGTCTCAATTACTTTTATAAAAATAAATCTTTTTAAAATCATTATTTTAAATTTCATATATGTTTGCACACACACACACACACACACACATGTGCATACGTGTGCGTGTGTGTGTTATTATACACATGAGGCTGTACTGAATAAGTTTACAGCCTGAAACTTAGTAATTAGGTGAATATAGATTTGAAATTTTCCCTGTATAATGTTTGATCTATATGATTATTCATTACTTATTTAAGTTTATTAATTGAATATTTATTCCTCATCTAAAAAGCTCAAAAAGCTCATACTTGAATATTTATTATGCAAAATAAATGGTCTTTTTTATCACTGGGCTACAACCTTGTATGTATGTATATATATATATATATATATATATATATATATATATATATATATATATATATATATATATATGTATGTATGTACGTATATATATATATGTATATATATATATATATATATATATATATATATATATATATATATATGTATGTATATATATATATATATATGTATATATGTATATATATATATATATGTATGTATATATATATATGCATGTATGTATATATATTAATATATATATATATATATATATATATATATATATATATATATATATATATATATATCTGTGAATGAGGTGTGATGAAAACTTCCCCAAAACTGACCAAATATCAGAATTTTTGAAGGGAAGAGATTCTTAATAAGGCCAAAAACTAAAGAACCTTTCAGTACTCCCTCATAAACATACACATAAATATATGTGTGTGTGTGTGTGTGTGTGTGTGTGTGTGTGTGTGTGTGTGTGTGTGTGTGTGTATGTCTCTGTGTGTTTAAGCATGTATATATACTTATTAAATGAGTAAGCTCCCTTCAACTACATCAGTGGGATTAATAAATACAATTTCAAATTAAAAATCAAATCCAGAAATGAAAAAAATCTTAGCAATGGGATGAAAATATGCAGTTTGTATGGATATGTGTTATAACTTAACATAATATTCTTGTAATTAAAATGAAAGAAACTAAAACTAAGACAATGTGCATAAACTGAAAAGAAATGGTGTTGATTTATGATATTACAAGCACATCCTATTTTGATATTTTAACTTACAATCTTTCAAAATTTCTAGAAATCATAAAAGCTCTCTTTTATTAATCATGTGAAGTAAATATAGAAAATCACTTCCTGATATTTTCATCATATTAAGCAACAGTTGAGAACTGTAGTAGAAGGCCTTGATCTGTTCAGTACTTTCTTCTGGTCTTGTCATTAAAATATATTTCTGCAGTATGTTTTGGTATCTTTAATGCCATCTCAAAACAGTTATTAAAGCTATTTAAAAATTTTAAATAAAGTTTTTAGATTTAGCTGGACTCAGTCAAATTTAATACATAGTGAGTTTTGAACTATAAATAGATTATAACTTCAGCATACTTTCTTACTCAATTATGAACTAATATTTAGTACTTTGAAAAAAATGTATTTGTAATATAGTACATTATTTTAAAATGATCAATTTTATTTGAATTATTTTTGTTTTAAAATATTATCTTAATAACTTTTCAATTTTAGAATTTTTTTGTACAATTTTGAAAATATTTCTACTTCTATGAAATCTTTATAAATTTTCATAGTAGAAGTTTAAAAAAATCACAAAATATATTTATTTAAACTATATCATTTTATTTTATTAAATTTATAGCCTGATTGAGCCAAATGAAATAATAAAAATTAATGAATGCCAGAACAGAAGTTTCTTTTGTTAGCAAGTAATATCACTCATGACAATCAATAGAAAAGCCATTTCTTTTATGTTAAACAAGGATGTTATCTTTTCAGTCTGACATTATCTGTAATAATGCATAAATGGAAAGCTAGCAGGATTCCATAACACTGATGAAAAAAAAAATTCAATGAATTAGTATTAGAGTGAATAAATAAAGTAAAAAAAGAACAATAATTAAATGAAGTACTTCAGTAGGTTTATTCTATAGGAAAAATGAGATGATTGTACAGAATAGCAAAAAAATGTTTTACACAATTAGAATGAGGACTTTTCAGTCTACTTTATTTTTTATCCTATTTTTGTTGCCTTTTTATCACAATGCTTAGATCATTATTCTATATTCTGTGCCTGTAAAATAAATGGCATGGATGGAAAATCAAAAATGTTTACTTCTTTAATTCCATACTCTTTACTTAATAGTAAATTAGATTAACAAAATTTTCATCAACTGCTATCAATTAATATGGCAAACTTAACCTTCTATGAACAACAGTTAATATATTGAAAATTGAACTTTTTATTTATTGCTATTTTGTTCAAGAAAAGTAGATCAAATTCAATTAGTTCTGACTTAGCAGGCAAGATTTGATAATCATTGATATATTAAAGTATTTCAAGATTAGAATTGATTGTACAATCTTGTATATGAGGTGTTGCTGAAAAGTTCTCAGTGTGACCCACTTACCAAAAACCAATTAAATTATCAAATATCTGATTTTTTTAAAAACATCCTTTTCTTTGTTGGGTTGATAACTTTTCAGCTTGTTTTTTTGAGTTTTCTTTGTCCTCCATTTTTTTCACTTCATTTTAAGTAAATCAGGTCATCTTGAAATAGTTCAATACTTTTATAAGTGTAGCTTTCATTATATCAATATATAGATGGTAAGTTAGACTTTAATCCAATTGCAAAACAAAATATGTAAAAAAAATATAAGATCCAAGGAAGATAAAATAGATTGAATTAGTTTAGCTTCCAGTACTTGAATACATATTTGAATAGCATTTGCTGCATTCAAATAAATAAGAACATAACTTGTGTGACTATGGCAGACAATATTAACAGTATAGTGAATAACCCTAAATCTTGGGAAAATATAGACCTGAACCTTTTATAGACCTTTTATAATACTGATATGACATAATCAAATAGTCATATAGCATGAAGCATGTTCAGATCATGTTAATAGTAAAGCATTTATTATATCAATATACAGATTGTAAGATAAACTGCAACTCAGTCACAAAATAAATTTCAAATAAAATCCAAAGGATGTAAAATAGATTGAATTAGTTAATAATGTATTTGCAGGGAAATAATGATAGTGAATTTATTGTAATAGATTTAATTAAATATATACTCTCTGAATCTAGTGAATATTAAAAAAAACAGAGACAAAACACTCAAATATTTTTCAGGTTATTTTTATAATATTCTGTATTTTTCAATATTGATAAAACTATTTTTTTCCTAAATAATTCTAAAATATTTACCCTGAATTCTACAAGCTAAAATTTCACAAGTTAAAACTTAGTTGCATCCTTGAGTTTATAAACTGCTAATAATAGGCCTATTCTATCAGTAACAGGATGCTATAGGGACAAGATAGGTCTCTTTTCTCCTCTGGGGGATGTCTTAATCCCTAATAAACCATGTGTTACATACAATACAATACTATCACTACACTATCTTCTGTTCAAAAAATTCTCATGTGATCACAATAATATCTCAACTACAACCTTTCTTATAAATATATATCTCCCAACAACACAAGAATATATCCATCTTCAATAAATGAGGGAATTCTGCTACAAAATGACAACTCCCATAATAAGCTCATAATATATGCCTTCTACACTTTCATATTATCTTTTTACAAGTTATAAAAAGCAAATGTTTTGAACTAAAACTAAAAATGTCTACATTAATATAAGCCTGTTTGGTAGGATAAATAGTTGCATAATCCATTATAAAAATTCAGCATGCGGAATTAGTAAATACTAAACACTTCAAATAACTCAGTGTATTAGTTATAACAAATTTAGTATAGAAGATAAGGAAATTGAACATAGAATAGGCTGTGCTAGGGGTAGTTTTGCCCAATACCATAAGCTGCTACAAAACCAAAATATTGATTTAAAAATTCAAGTCATTTCCTTAGTCTTGTCAGATAGAGACTTTCATATGGTTGTCATGCATGATGCCAAACTTTTTCAGAACTATCTAAATTGCCAGATGTATACAACCACTTTCTCAGATCAATGATTAAAAATGGCTTTGAGTGAATGAAGCCTGTAGGTCTTACCAAGGACCATCCTTCATTGAACATTGTGGACTGGCACTACAGATTCATTAATTGTATCAAATAAAAGAAACCACATCACTCGAAGACTTTCAACAACAGCAACAACTAAAATGAATATAACACAAAGAGAAAATAATGATATACTCAAGATGTTGACATTCCACATTACTTCATACAAGAGGTTCAGAAGAAGGCCCCCATCAGTACTGGAAAGAGCAATAACAGTTACTGGAATTGAGAAACCTATTTTCCTGAAATATTGTCTTAAGGGAAAGATTTTATAAATTTTAACCAAACGTAGCACAGGCTGCTTAGTCAATGAATGCTGAATAAGGAAATGGCTAATATTAGAGATTAGGAGATTAGATACTACACTTTGATCTCAGACTGATGGCCAGTAAATTAAGAAAAATATGACTTATAGCACTGACTGTTTGGTCAAAGAATGCCAAATGTTTTCTTCTAAGGAAATAGCTAATATTATTATTGCCATTATTAGTGCTTATACTTGTTATTTGAATTTTGATAAATAAATAATAATTTTCAAGGCAGGAAGTAAGCAATCACTTTGTACTTAGAAGATTGGCATCCCATCAACTTCTTACTTCTATTTCTCACTACTTTAGCCTTGTTCCATATTGTGCCAACATTAGTAAAATATAAATAATATTTGAATTAACGTTTTTTGCCAAGAATGATTTGATGTTTGTGTTGTGGTAAAATGATATTTTATCTTGTCATTCTTTTTTCCTTCTTTAAATTTGTTCCAATTGAAATAAGTAAGAATAGAGACAGAAAGGCAGTTTCTTATTAGATAGTTTCTAAAGACGACAACAAAGCAAAGAAGTTCAAAGAAGATACATATAATTGGAAATAAATCGAAAATGATTGATATCTTATTCTACATTGAAAAATAATTTTCAATAAAACTTTTTTTGATTTTTTTCTTGCATCAGTACTTAAGTAAAGTTGCATTAAACTGTTAGGTAACATATATGGACTATATATGACCTTCATCATCATCACTATCATACCAGAAAATGGTAATGGTGTCTTATCACTGATTGATGTCATATAACCTGACATGACATCAAATGACCTCAGAAGTATCATACAACTATCATGCTATGTCATGTGACCATGCAACTTCACATGTTTGTGATTTACTAATTTCATTTGACATAAAATCATTTGTCAGCCTCATAACTTACCTAAGATCAAATACTATATTAGGAGATGAGTAAAAACCTAAAAAGTTTTAATGTAAATATTTGATTTTTTATTTTTCTGTTCATTGATAAGATGGATATTTTTTTTAGAGCCAGTTATCTTTGATTATCCAGTTGGCAGTTGGGAAGAATAAACACTTTGATATCAAATTATTATCACATATATGTTTCTTTTGAGGGATAACATCTTTCAAATGTTATATATCTAAGTGATAATATCATTCAAATAATGTCTTTTTTTTCCTGTGTGATAACAGCTTTTATTGCATTTTTAGATGAATTTGTTTGTTTTTCCCATTTATTTTAATCCTATTATTCATCAACAATTTTAGCAAATCAATCACTAAATATAAAACAATAAACAAAGGTTGTAGTGGAAGAATAGTTACAAAAAAATATAAAACACTATAGTAAAATATTTTGCATGTTAATTCAAACAACATAAGAAAAAACAAACAATTTCATCTGACACTCCAATAAATGTTATACATCCCTTTTTTTTTCTGAATGATAGCATCTTTTAAATGATATATATATATTTTCTGAGTGATAACATCTTTGATTAAATTATATGTTCCTTATTTCTGAGTGATAGTGTCTTTGAAAGGATGCATTTCTTTTACCTGAGTGCTAACAGTTTTCAAATTATGTATATCTCATTTTTTTCTGTTTCATAACGCTTTCCAAATTATATATATAATCTTTTTTTCTGACTGATAATCTTTCAAATGATATATATTTTTAACATCACCTATTGCGTTTCCTGAAACAGTATGTCTTTTAAAAAGGTGAGTTATATGAACATTTCAAAGATTTTCCAACAGGAATTTTACCATATAGATTAATTCTGAAAATGAGATATTTTTAAGAGCAGAAAAAGAGAGACCCGTTAAAAATAACGAAAAAATTCTGAAATTTAAATATTTAAAGACAGACTTGAAGAATTGTTTGATTTGTTTGTCTTTATTTTATAAATGTGAAACAATTATCTAATTGTATTAAGCTCAATTCCTTAATCTTAAACATTGTGCTGTAATATCTAAAGAATTAATGATTTGAATAGAAATTATTAAATTCTTGCTGAAAAATAATTTTTACAAAAATAATCTTAGGAATGACAAAGTGGAAAAATTTTGTTTAATTTGATTTGTCCTCTAGAAAGACTTCATTAGACTGAGGCCTAAAACGAAATGCTTTGCACAACATTTTCCACTTTAACATTCAATTGCCTGATATACAGAAATTTATATATCATATTCTCTAAAAAATAATCTTTATTTATTGAAAAATTCTGAAGCTATTTTATTTTTATAATAAATATATATAGATTTTCAATCTATATAATTGATTTCTAACTTTTCATTTCACTTGATATACATGCAAATTGTGTGTGTGTGTGTGTGCAGGTAGTGTAACAGTTAGTGACTTCAGTCAGTCAGTTATGTGCCATACATGATACATACTTAGGCAATCATGTATCTTTTCAATACATGACTGACAAGGCAGATTTTTTTCCTACAGTAGGTTGCCATTTCTTTCTGCGGTAGACCAGTTGCCATCCAAGGCTATAGAACCCAGTTTATCCTGCTATTTATCCATAGCTGGAGGAGAAGAAGAGGATTCATACCTTTCCCAAGGGTATTAGTATGTTAGTGAATGTAATGGGTTCATCTGGAATTCAAACTCAGCTCTCCAATTCCTCAATCTAAGCTGCTATCCATTACTCCACCATGTCTCCCTTAGTTAGTGACTTAGAAAAATAAATTGGAAATTTGTGTTTAATCTGTTTACTTTTACACAGATACCATTGAGAAAAGCATGAATCACTGTCTTCTCCATATCCCCATCTATGAGTAAAATAACATGATGGATTCTGTTCTCTTGCCTTTGGATAGTAACCAGTCAAAGAGAAGGAAAACTCAGAATTCAAACCCAGCCTGACAAAGGATGGCGGCCAACAGACTATCTTGCTCTAGACACACCAATGCTATTTTAGCTGCAGTACATGTGGTACTTGATAAACCTAATGAATTATGAAACTCATGACATGATGTGAAGTAATGTGATGTGATGTGATGTGTGGGCATGTTTGCAGAGGTATAATGAATTAGAGTAAAAGTCAAACCCTGATAATAAATAAAAGCCAAAAACAGCCCCCCCTCAAAAAAAAACATTTACACAATTGTTATAACATTAAAATTTCCCTTCTGCTCTGCTGTGCGATGATAACCTGGGAGTGATGCCAAATTGGTTGGTTTTCAATCCCAGCTTGAATTGGATATATAGTCACACTGATGAGTTGTGATACAGTGAAAGTCTGTCTGTGTATGACTATATATATATATATATATATATATATATATATATATATGAATGAAAAGACAAGAGGAAAACTATACTTAGTTTTTAGCCAATACATTTCATCATCTGACCGACTTTATCAAGGCGAATGTGATCATTTTATTTTGCAACAAGTATATATTTGACAGTTACTCAAATTTTTTAAATTTAAGAATGCTCATAAATATTTAACAGGTTAACTGAAATGTCTAGGCATTTAGACCTTTAGACCTTTATATCATGTAGCATCTTTGAAAGGGAATTTTTAAATTTAAAGATGCTCATGAATATTCATCAAGTTAACTGAAATGAGTAGGCATTTAGACCATAGATTACATCATTTAGTACACCTAAACATTTGATGGGGCAGTTGACCATGGTTACAGTTGCAATGAGAAAGGCCTGGGATGGATTTGTGAAGTGGCAAACCTAACTTTGCTGATACAGAGGGTGTGAGCATGAAGAATGAGGCAAAGTCATGAATCTGAAGTTGGAGTGTTTGGAGGATCATTTGACTAAAATCATGGTGGTACTGTTGAGAGAGCCTGCCAGCATTGACAGTGGTCAGTTTCTGTTAAGTGAAGAATTGGGTGAAGTCAGGAATCTGGAATTGGTGCATTTGGCAGGTCAGTTGACGGAGGTCATGGTGGTGACAATATGAGGGGTGGTCATGGTGGCGACAATGAGAACCCGTTATTGTTGACAGCTGGCCTGTAGGCCTGGTACTGTGTCAGTCATTTATGAGGGGGTTTCTGTTAAGTAAATCTGGTGGTTCCCATGCTCATCTTTTTTTTTGGTGGTAACAGTTGGGATTAGCTATTGCATTTTTGGTTTTTGTAGGGATTTGTTTTGTGGACCAGATGATTTTTATGCATGAAAATGACTTATTACATTCTGCAAAGAAATTAAATGAAGATTTGAGTAAAATGGGTTTCAAAGACAATCATTTGGATGGCTTGTTTGCTTAACCTGATTGAAAAATTGTTAAGAATTCTGAAGAGAAAGGTTTATATTAGTGGCTGGTAATCAACCAGCAAAAATGAACTTTGAAATGATATTCTGGTGCTGTGCAGTTTGTTTTGAATGAAGAAATGCAACAGCTCACAAAAATCAATGAATGAATAACTTCTAAAATTAATTTCAGAACATGGAGTATTCATTTCACATTGATGTTGTCTTTATAACTTTATTGTCATTACAATCACAGTATTTTCATTTTTTCCAAATATTTATCTTTGTAAACTTTTCACATATTCTATGATTATAATTATTATTTATAATAAAAAGTTTTTAGGTGTTTCAACATCCTGGCTAATAATGGAAAATCTGGTAAAATTCATAAAACTGTTGCAACATTGTAAAAGTTAACATTGTGACATCAGCCGATCCACCTGCTGACGTACCTGGACCTCAGCAAGCCCATGGTACTATACACTGATGCCAGTGAGCAGTGTGTAGGAGCAGTTCTTACCCAGCCATGTCCCGATAAAGAAGGACTAGTGCCAGGCATACCAGAGGAGGTACCGATATACTTTCTCTCTCATAAGCTCTCAGAGACACAACAGAGATGGCCAGTAATAGAAAGAGAAGCATATGCTATCATGTATGCTCTCCAAAAACTGGACTACTACTTGAATGGTGCGGTCTTTACTATAAAAACAGACCACAAGCCTCTGCAGTACCTATTGCAGGCAGAATGGACAAATAATAAGAAGATTCAACAGTGGGTGCTAAAGTTAAGTGGCTACCACTGTAAGATAGAATATTTGGCAGGGAAGGAAAACACATGCGCAGATTTACTCTCAAGAATACCGAAACAACTGGAAGAAAGATCTGTAAAAGTAGAGCAGGGAGTAGATGATAAAGCCTATAGAATCAGAGTAATTAACTCTAATAAGCTAAAAGATCGCCCTATGTTAGAATCGGATGAGGAAGGGGACGCACAGATAATAACAGATCCCTACTGGACAGAAGGAATTGAGAAGGAGCAGGCGGACAGTGAAATAGCTGCCCTTAGAGAAAAGGTGGAGGCAGGAGAGACCACCAAGTATGCCATAATAGAGGAAAGGCTGTATTATCTCTCAGATAGGGATGAGGAAGTCAAGCCCAAGTTGTATGTGCCCAAAAGTTTAAGACCAGAGATATTGGAACAGTGCCACGAGAGGTTGGGTCACATGGGAATTGATAGGACATATGATCTAATAGGGAGAAAGTACTATTGGCCCAAACTGTACGGAGAAGTCACTAACTATGTTCGGAGCTGTGTAGTGTGCCAGTCGCAGAGCAGAAGGCAGGAAATGGCACCATTGGAAGAGATGGACGTGCCGAACTTCCCCTTCGAGAAAGTGAGTATGGATGTATCAGGACCATATGGGGAAACTGCACAAGGAAACAACTACATAGTGAGTTTTGTTGATTGGCTAACAAATTGGCCTGAGGCAGTTGCAGTTAGTTTGAGTCCGAGTTCCAGAGAGTTCGAGTGAGTTCCAGTTGAGAGCTCTGAAGACCCACCATGCATTAGCTGACTAAGATTCGCGCAAATTCCGAACTCATCTTCTAATCAAGAACAATTTATTTTTGAAGAACAACTTAGACTCACACCACCAAAACAAATTTTACGAATTTTGCCTGAAGACACACCAAGAACCAGTTAAAAAATAGACAACTTAGATGTTAAGACTCACCTAACAATAACAACGTGTCACGAATCCACATAGCGGGTTGGGAGATAGACGTGGCCCTGTATCCAGCAACCAAATATAAAATATTGTTATCCTTTTTTTTTAATACCTTTGAACTTTTTGAGTTGTTATTTTATTTTCTCTTACATCTATTTGTGCGATACCACCCTTATTCAAACCTGACTTGCATTACGGCCCCGACGACTGATTGATTTCATCTGCCTAAGATCAATTCACAATGTGGGTAGGCAGACTAGAAATCAAAGTAGTTACTTCGGTAACCAGGCGTTGGAGGCGAGTTGGGAATGACGAGGCTGTTATTGGATCTAACCCAATTCCCATCCGAATCACCAAAAGGTTAGAACAGGAGTGGCGGAGTCACAATTGGCGCCGCGACCAGGACAAGACCCTGGATCAGCCGCCGTCACAACATGTAGGCCATTATAATTTATAAATATTATTACATGAAATATCATGTACATTAAAAGTGCAAATATTTACATGAATCCTTTCATTAGTTTTCTAAAAATTATGAAAAATTAAAAGTGGTTAATAAATTTAATATGTAATGGAATTAGCAATATATATCCTATTTCTCACCTTTCATTAAATTCAGTAATAATTTTTTTTAATCATTTCAACCCAAGCAAGGCAATAATGCTACTAAGACACAAGGGGCTACAGGGAAAGAAACTAAAATGTCTTTAGTGGGGAGAAGTGAGGAAAGGACAATAAAGGAACAGGATTCAAGAAGACAGATTGCAATAGGCATTGCATTTAAATTTTTGATGATTGTATGGCTGGGAAGTAAGAAATCAGAAAGGAGTTCCACAGGTGAGAAACGTGAGAAAAGAAATTGTTAGAATAGAAATGGCAGTTGTATCTAGCTAGTTCAAAACAGTACAATAGTGAGACCTAATTGCCACTCTAGTAGCATACTTAAGTATTTAAGTATGTTACTAGAGCACCAGGGAAAAAAGCTGATCAGAAGAGTTGCCATGAAAATATTTGTGGAAATGGTTATCAAGTAAGTGATTTTTGTTGATCTATTTATTTTGACAGGTTCATGCTATAAATACCTTGAAAACAAAAACAAAAGAAAAAAAAGGAAAGAAAGAGAAAATAAAATTATAGCATAAAAAATTAGAGTATTTACTCAGTATCCTAATGTGAAGATGAAATTTTTGATTTTTGACATTAGAATTAATATATACAAAAACTGATGGACATATGAATTATATTATATATTAGAGATATGTGTAAAATATTTAAAATTATAGATTAATTTTTATTCACAAGAAGGTAGAAGTTTTTTTTTTGTTAAGTAACACAGAATGAGAATTAGGCATACCTCTAAATTATTTGTCCCACCCCTATGGAAATGATGTGAAATAATTTTAGAATACAAAACTCTCCTTTTAGCCCGATGATAATATACTAAAAATATTAATATATAAGGAAAAAAGATGTTTCATTTTTTTTACATAGGCTTTGAAGAACTCTATTTATATAGTTCTTTTGTGGATTATCGAACAACAAATTTTCTACATTATTTATATTATTTGGATTATTGTCCTCATCTTTGTCACCAAAGGTATTCGGATATCTACTGTGCCATGTGTCCTTGAGGACACATGTCACAGTGGATAAAGGCGTGTGTTAGATCCAGTGACAGGACCCAAAGAGTGTAAGTTCAATACCTGGTTAAGACAGTGGAAACCTTCAGGGGGAAATTAACAGGAGATAACTGATAACTGACATCCATTAAACATGCTATGTGGAACTAGAACAGTCTACCCCAGTGAGCGAAATAAAGGGTTCAGTTCGACATTCCAACCACCTGAAGAAGGCCGGAGCATAAAACTGCCGAAACGTTGTAATAAATATGGTGACAAAGATGAGGACAATAGTTCAAATAATGTAAAAAATGTACATAATACCTCATCTCAGAAATATAGACAAACAAATTTTCTATCCCAGTTTTGAAAATTCGTAAAGCATTATTAATTTTCATTGTTCTTCTGCTTAAATTTCATATCAGCTTATTATGATCATGAAAGTGAAAATTCTTTTACCTATCACATAATATTTTCATCCTTATTTAGAAAGTAAAATTTGAATCTATTATTTATACACTCTGGATTAACTAATTTAGATAGTAGATGCTTAGAGGAAAGATGGTTATAAAATGATTGGTTCCCTGTACCGCTCCAGAAAATACCTGACTCCTCCTACCATGTTCTATCTTTACAAGAGCCAGAGTAAGCCAAAAATGGTATATTGATCCCACATCTGGGCTGGAGCTGCCAAATCCTCACCTTTCAGCTTTGAAAGAGTTCAAAGGTATTTGTGTGGCCTTGTGAGCAATGAATTGTTTTCCACCTTGTAACCCTTTTCCCACAGACAAAACGTTGTCAACTTCTCACTACTCTATCACTATTTTCATGGCCAATGTTTGCCCAAACAACATTTCTTGGTTCTACCAGTTCAGATCGTCACAGCTAGAACTTGCCAGGTCACATGCACTGAGTTGACTCATCCTAATTCCATTCATATTTCATTAGTGAGGAGGAAGTTCCACTCGTATAGCTTCTTCCTTAGAATGAAATCCCAGGAGGATGCTTCCCCAATCGCTACTATCTTATCCTCTTCAAGTTACCCTTTATCTATCTTACATATTATAATAATATGCATGTCTTGCTCCTTCCCTGTACACGCTTACAACAACCTCGTTTGTTACATGAGTTTATCTTTCTATATACATTTTTTATACAACTCATCTTGGATGTTGATTGACTGATTTGTTTTTTTTGTTTTTTTTTTGTCTTATCAACCTATTGTGGGTAATTTAAAGCTGAAACATATTTTGGATTGTAAGAATATTATTTTTGTGAGTTAATATTGCATTAATAATGATTTTTCTAGATACAGGTCCTGCTATTTAACTCAGAGCTGAGGGTGGGGAGATGTCTTGGATTGTGTAAAACACAAAATCAAGTTTATTATTTGGTACTGAAGAAACTTTAAATAACAAATTCTACACAACTTTTTTTCAAACTTTTGATTATGTTTTTATACATGTTCAAATTTTAGGGTGGTGTAAGGGGCTAGATTAGATGTCAAAAGTGATGTTCTAAGTCAGATGCTAAGCATTAAAGATTTTTGACTCTATATCCTTTTTAACTGATCCTCTCATAAAATAAATATATTTTAGATCTATTATTCTAGTGTGAACATTTTTTTTGTTTTTGATTTTAAATACACATTTTTTTGTTGTTTGTACTTATTTTCTGGAATAAGACCTATAGATTTTTTTCTGCAATTAAGACTTATATACAAGTTTTAGAAGCTTAAAAAAGGAAAGATGAAGTTTTATTACTTATTTTCAAAATTAATGCCAGTCATGATTTTAGACAAATAATAAAACGCAGCTCAGTAGCAATGTCATAGATTGAAGGTAAGAATGTAAATTTAATCTTCTGTTTTAGTTTTCATTTTCAGTAAAAGGTGAGAGGGCTAAAGTATCCAGCCTTCCTTATTGTGTAAAAATGGATGCGGCGTCATCAAATGAAGGTCAGTGAAGATTAAAACTGAATATAGTAAAGTTGAAACCTTTACTTTTGGATTAGTTTTTAATCAGAATGTTTCATTTTCTATGCTGTCTATTAGTTCAATTAAAAATTATTCATAATTGTTAGCATATCAACCAGGATATACTACAAACCTGTTTTAATGGTAATTTCTGCTTTTCTGTGCATGTAGACTGAAATTCTGCAAACTTTGGAGAACTGTATATAATTTACTTAGTATTTTTAATTGTTCTGAAAAGTATTTTTCTTTTCATGTGGCACACTTATCAGCCTACCTATGTGATTTGTATGTATCAAAGAACATGTAATTTTGCATATTGTGTATTTGGAGATAGGGATTAGATAACAGGACTTCTAGCTCTATTTTTATTTTGGCAAAATTAGTTTATTTGTTTATTGATGCTGACTTGAGCAACAGACATTTTGTTATAAGTGTGAGCTTGAGTTGCAGACAAGCATATATCAATAGCTGTGATGAGTGTTAACATAATTTACGAACCACTCACTCTCTTTTACTGTCTTTTCACTTCAAGCACACCCTTTCATCAGACAACAAAACTCACACATCCATTGAGAGAGTGTTCAGAGAAAACCAGCATATAGTGGCATTACAAGCTTGCCTCCAAATGACCTGGTTATGGAATGTTGTATTGCAACAACCAATCGCTGTGGAGCTGCCATAGCAACTAGCCTGACTGAGTGACAGCTGAGAGCAATAGCTCCTCCCAATGCTGAGTGAGTAATAGCTTCTACTTGGTAGTAGCTGGTTTTAAAGCATGTGAGAGCTTGCATTACATGTAGAGTACTGTATGTAGTTGATGGAACTAAAGTGACTCCATGTTGGAGGTCTCAAAGTGAAGCAAGCCTCCATATTATATGAAGCAGGTAGAGTATATATGTTCAACTCTGCCACTAAATACTACCATTACTGATTTACTTCTTATGTAGACACTTATTTCAAGGTTAAAAATATATTGATTTTTTTTCCTCATATAAGTGCTGAAGTGCATGAAATGAAGAGTAATTCTCAATAAGGACAAAGTTTGAGTAAAACGAGAGGTCAACAGGTCAAATTCTTTATCAATGATATTCAAATCAAGAATTATTTGTTAAATTCCTCTATGTACAATATTAAGTATACTGTAATCTTTCATTAAATTAAACCCATAAATTTGTTCAAAGTTGACTTGAGTCAAGGTCAAATTTTAATCCTCTGTTAAAACTCTGTGACTTTTATTTGCACATTTTGATTTGATAAACTTTGAAAGTATTATTAACATTTTAATAAGTTAAAGTATAACCATTGGTTCATAGTTTTTGATAAAGATTATTTTTGGTTAATCTTGTGTTGCTGATTAAAAGGTGAAAATAAATTAATACAAAATTCATCTTAAGTGTAATTTACAGTTTCACACTATTGTAGAAACTCTGTAACAGGTTCGAAATAACTTTTTCTAGACAATATTACTGACCTATTTTTCATTCCAAATGATAGATCTCTTTTGTAAACAATTCTGTCATTACTTTATAAGGATGATTTATATTTAAAAGACAAGGTACAATTTAAATGATTTCCAGGAGACTTATTTTTAAAATATTTTGATATGAATTAATGAGGAAAACAGGTATCATTACTTTATGCTGCCCTATATTTATCAATTCAGAAATTAATCTTATTTTCATCCAAAAACCTGTGTGTGTGTGTACATATTTCTTTTATGTTAAAATTGATTGGAGGTAAACTTTGTAAACTGTTTAAAAGTATATTAATAAAATCATTTCAAATTAAGTTGATACATTTTTAAGATTCAGAATTACTTTATATTCTTAATTTTATTTTGAAGTGAAATTATATTAATATTTCATTATGTAACTAATTTTATTTTTATCTTTACAGACTTTGAAAACATTTTAGTCGCTTTTGTTCTTTTTTTTTCTTTTTTTTGCAGATTCAACAAGTGAAAGATTTTTTAATAAGAATTCTGTACAAGCACTAAAGGTAATTTTACAGTTTGTAAAAATATGTGAAATATTTAATATACAAAATATTATTTTAACAGGCATATTTTTATAGTTTAAAATGTTTTTTCAAGCCACTTTCATCTCATATTAATAAAATTGACAAACTCAAGTCAGGAAGACATTAGGAGAAAATAATTTAAATATTTCATAAAACAAGCTTTTATAGTATAGCATTCAGTAAAAAATCAACAAAAGTCAATTAATCAATATATATATATATACATATATATAAAAATGAACATTGAAGTCAACACTCAGAGACGAAAGACTGTTTCATGCTAGACACAATCATCAGGCCGAGTGTTGACTTCAATGTTCCTTTTTATATTTGCATATGCTCTACCTTTTGATATTGAGCACTTTATCCTATAAATACAGCATACCTTAAAACTATATTTCTTCATATATATATATATATATATATATATATATATATCTTTCTCTCTCTCTCTATATATATATATATATATATATAATATATATATATATATATATATATATATGTATACATATATATGTATATGTATGTATATATATATAATATATGTGTTTATATAATATGTATACATATATATGTATATGTATGTACATATGTATATATAAGTAAATGTGTTTATATAATATATATATATATATATATATATATATATATATATATATATATATATCATTATTCAACTGGATCATCGAGCCAATCCAAATGATCCTTTCTTTAGCTGTATAGTATGTGCAATGCCAGGGTTACATAAAGTTTTGAATTCAGAGTTACTTTCTTCTAGACCAGTTGCCACCCGAGGCTATTGAACCTAGTCTATTCTGCTATTTACTCATAGCTGGGGGGAGAAGAAGAGTATTCATACCTTTCCCAAGGGTATTAGCATGTAAATGAATGTAAGGAGCAGACTAGAATTTGAATTCAATTCTCCGATTCCTCAACCTGAACCACTATTCATACCTACAAAATCAAAACTACAAAGAACCAACATTATTTGCCAGTTCAAATGCCTTGTAAAGAACTTTTTTATAAGCTGTATTTGCTGAATATTTGAAAATGCATAGTATGAAAAATATTTTATAGTCATCGTTTTAAAGTCATAGTTATACATTGTAAAATCTGTTGGAAAATAGGTTAATAATTTTACGATTTCTCCAACTTGTCTTATTCACACAAGAAAACCAATTTTCAAATATCCTTGATTATTTTTCTTGGCTTGTAACTTGCTATTCTAAAAAAGATAAGCAGAAACATGTATGCTTTTGATTACATTAGTTATGACTGAAACAATGAATATTAATTAACTTGTTTAAATTCATAAATTGATGAATACAATCCTTTAAAATTATATGAATCTACTTAATTTTCCTTATACATATCCTTCAGTAGTTTTCTGCTTAATTATCTGTCTCTTTGTGTGTGTATGGATGTGTGTGTGTGTGTGCGTGCATGGTGGGGTGATGCACACATACCCCTCCACACACACACACTAAAAGTAATACCTTCTATTTATTGCCATAACAGGTATAGGGGGCACAATAAAACTTGGATAGAGCCTGTTTTTTGCAATATTTTTCCACGGTCACCACCATTGATGATGCATTTTTATCAGAAAGGAACAAGTGTTTGCATACCACACTTGTAAAAATCTATACCAGTTTTTCAGACCAACGATGAAGATAAAGGGTGTCTATATAGTCACTATTTTATCAGATATAAATGTCAAATCCACTCAAAATTTGCAACATGATCCATGGTCTTCAAAATGGTATGAGGCCTAGCATTATCAATGTTGCAAGTGAAAGTGGCTTTAACCTTGAAATCTAGAACTTCAACTTAGCATCAAAATATAATGATCAGAGTTGATTGCTTGTCTGAATTCCATGAAGAGTACACCTTTCCTATCGCAAAAGATAATGCACATCACTTTGTCCACTGATGGCTGTGTTTTAAACTTTTCCTATGATGTGGAATTTACATGTCATCACTCCTTGAACTGTCATTCTGATTCCAGCTTATAATAATAATGAACAAACTGTCACCTTCATCCTTGTCATGGGTCAGCTGGTCCTGACAGATGTGTATCCAGTGGCCTTTTTGTTTTTGTGTAGTATCTGTGGGACACACTGAGGAGAAATTTTATGATATCTCAACATTAGTAACATTGTTTCCAAATTGGAAACAATGAAATTGACATTCAACTCATTAAACAATTCCTTGTTTGTAATCCACTATGTCACACATACCCTTTCAAAGTTTATACTTTATACCACTAATGAAGGCACTCTACATTTTGTGGCTTGACAACTGTGAAGAGCTTTGGAATGTGGCTTGTCACATAATTTGATCTTGCCACAGCTAAAAAGCATTATCCAGTGCCTAACTGTGCTCACATCCACTGTTTGTTTTCTGTAAATGTTTAGCAATTGTCAGTGAATGCTAATGAATGCAATTTTTCCTGCATATTTTCATATTCATTTTCATGTCAAATCCCATTTTACCAGACTTCTTCCCAAATGGTATCTGTAACAAGGTAATAAAATTATGGTTTATTAGTGAGAAGTTTTAACCTCTGTTGTGATATCACCAACAGTTAGCTCTGTTGTCATGAGCCAACATGATATAAAAATAGGATTCATTACTTTCAGACCAACCTGTGAGTGTGGGGGGTGTTTATAGTGGACACCTCTTATTTGAAATATATGCACCATTTTTTTAAAATATATATAATATAGTTTTGGACTAGTTGTATTGATCATTTTTGGAATTTTATTTAACTTAAAATTATATTTTACCTTTTAGGTAACAAGGTGTCTTTATACCACTAATGAAATTTATTTGAACAATTGTAAAGTATGTAACTACTGAAACATTTAACTATTCATTCTTCTTAAATCTACAAATTTCTTTTTCTAATTTATAGGTCAGTCAAATATATTCCAGTTAGAATTTTGACAGATTTTTCATTATTCTTTGTTCATAATAATTAGTCCATGTAACCATATCTAAAATATAGAATATTCAACAGATGTGAAAAGAAAACTTTTTGAAAATCTTTTTAAACTGGGAATGAAATTTGCAAGAAGAAACAATTGTAATTTTATTTTGGATTTTTTTCTCACTTCAATGGTTTTGGAAAGTAATATTTAAAAAAAAATTAAGTAGATCCCTTTTCTTTCCTTTCTTTTCTTAATATTATCTTGCCATTATTTCTATATCTGGACAAGATTATTATTATTATTATCATCATCATCATCATTATTATTATTATTTCAGTATTTTCTCTGTTAATTTAATTAATAATTATTTCTGGGTTTATAGTAATTTTTGCTCTTGCATATAACTTAGATGAAGGAAATTCATTTGCTGATTGGAACTCTTTTGAAATAAAAAGCAAAAATGTTTTTTTCATGTGAATGTGATGGCTTTGCTGAATCAGATGTTCAGTGATAAACAAATTTTCTAAGTGGAATATTTAAAAATGAAAAGGAATATTTAAGGTAAATAATACATCTGTATTTTTTTATTTGTGACATAAATTATTTTGATTTGATTCATGTATTTTACTATTTTCTTATAATGAATTTATAATGAGAACTAACAAATGATTATTATCTATTATCTTTTCAACCACAGATTTTGAATAATTAATTTATTCAAAATATTAAATGAAATACAGCATTATAATTGGTTGTATTTAATTTTTTAATGAAGTAATTTAATTATATTGTTAAAGATTGAAAGGATTATATTTATGACAACTGCATGTTTGACTCTTAATTTTATTGATCCAAGGTTTTTCCAGCCTGTTGAGTTCTGGTTGCAAGTACATGCCTGGCATATATCTCACTTTTTTCTTGGATGAAAGCTCTCTTTAGAATGTTAATAGCTTCTTCAAAGTTTGTACATTCACTGACATTTTGTTCTAACATACAATGGTGCAAATTAAAACTAACTTAATCAATGCTTAATGGTGTTCCCAAATTAAAAACAAAAACACTATCACTGATAGTTACTTATATAACATTTTTACTTAGAGAACACAATAGTCAATGCTAATTAATAATTAAGCCAAGGGCAAAATTTGTGTATTTCAGAAGTTTATTTCGTATTTATACAAGTAGTACACTTAGATGAGAACACAAAAAATGCCATGTTAAATGTTATTAATGGGAAATTAATTAAATGTTATACTGTAACATCATATATATTTTTGTAATTTCTCATTTCTTACCTCATTAAAAATCAGATCATGTATCATTTTCAGCCGTGATTCCCAAACTTTTTCCAGTTGCCGCCCCTTTGACCCCCAAGCCACATCCCTAGCACCCACTTCTCATACCCACATGAAGACACATCTTCCTTAGTATTAGGTGTACTGCACATTCAGAACAATAATTCATCCAACACTTTAAATGCATATATACAGTTCAGCTTTTCTTAGATGGCATGAGATAAGATGTCACTAGACTAACATCTGTGGCTATGTTGCTAGACCTACAGAAATAGAGCATTAGCCCCTAAAGATGTTTGATCTGGTTGGTATATAATGTGTCCTGTTCAGATAATGTCAGTAAGATATAGACAAATGTTCAAACTTTTAATTTGGGATATTAAAGTAAAATAAAACCATGCGTTCATTATACCAATTTTATTCTTTGTAAAGTGTAAGTGACTTAGATTTTGTCATAGATTTTGTAAAAAAAATCAAAAAAAAAAATCATTACTTGCTTTTCATGCCACCCCACTACCCCCTTTTTTCTTCACCACCTTACTGTATGTTTCTACTGCTCCTGGAGGTGGGGGGGTACCGCCTACTTTGGGAATCTCAGTTTTACACTATTGTGTTCACCAAAGAGTTTTTTTTAAACCTGTTATACAGAAAGTGGAATCTTTGTCAGATATACTGAACTGGAATAGAGTGTAAATTTTCTTTCCAGGTATTTAAATCTCATTTATAGCTACATACTGCAGTGAATGTATATTTAATACATGAATATTCTAATGAATCTTTTTTTCACTCAGTACCACTTGTTATTTGATAAAACCCAAAACTTACCATTAAATTGTTAGTCTCTTTGAAAATGTTAAAATTACTCTTTCAGAATTAAAAAACAGTTGTAAAATATTTGATCAAATAAACATAGATTAACCAAAACACTGTTCTTTTAGTTGAATTGTCTTTTCGTTAAACACATCTTGCTTCTAGCAATTTGTTTTCAAATAACCTTTTAATTAGAATTTAGAACAATTGTTTATTTATTAAAACTTTATAGGATGAAAAATTCTGAAGCATTTTTTTAAGTATAGCTATTTTTTATCAAATCAATTCTTGATGTAATCTGTTATTTAATTTATTCTTTAATATTGGCAACCTAAATACATATTTTTAATGTATTTTTAAATACTGCAAATACATTATTTTTAACCATATTTTTTGTAAGTATTTTCTAGAGTTGATAAATTGAGACAAGATTCAATATTTATAGTCTGTTTGGTTCAGATTTTACAACAACAAAAATGACTATATAGTGACTATTAGGAAAATGTTATTTAATTTTTTTTTTGCAGTGTGGATGGTTTTCAGGTTTGCAGAAAAAATATAAAAAGGTAAACCACCTTAAAAGAAAAAGATGTTGCTAAACA
Source organism: Acanthosepion lycidas (assembly GCA_963932145.1). Lineage (NCBI taxonomy): Eukaryota > Metazoa > Mollusca > Cephalopoda > Sepiida > Sepiidae > Acanthosepion > Acanthosepion lycidas. The sequence continues at coordinate 14,257,353 of OZ010580.1, read as the reverse complement.
TGTGTAAATTCAAAATTTGAGATTGGATTAAATATGTCCTGATATTGAGCACTTTTGCTCATAATATAGCATATATTAAAACTATATTTTAATCATATATAGTCATGGTGTAGTTCTGAAGATTGCTTGAGGCATGAAACTATTAGGTTGGTGCAAAAATAATGTCGTTTTCTCACATATGTTACTATGTGAGAAAATGACTATTTTTGCACCAACCTAATAACAGTCACCGGCAATGATGTCGATTCTTATGTTCACACTGTCTATAACTAAAAATGCTCAATCTCTAGTATTTAGCACTCATCCCACCTAAATACAGCAAATTTTAAACAATAAATGTAACACACACATATATGTATATATATATAAATTATATTATTTTAAATTACAAAAACAAGGATCATAGCCCAAGTATCATTTAGATTGTAGAAAATAAAAATATTATTTCAGCCTACTTAAAGGACTTTTATATACTCATCAATATTAAACCAAATCCATTGCCATCCAATTTCTATTCAAGTGATGGTGAATGCATTCCATCTTAAGCAGTGTTTATCTTTTATCACATGGCATTTCAGGTATGTTTGTTGTAAATATCAATGTAAATAACACAACAGGAATTATATGAAATTATTATAAAATAATAATGTATGTTTAGAAGTTATATATTATTCAGTGTATTTTCAAAAGTTTGCAAATGATACTAATTTTTTCTAAAATATTTTAAAGTTTTTTCACAGTGTTTTGATATGTATGTTATTTTTATGCATATATTAGCAAGCAGCAGTTTGACAAAGTGTTATTCTCCATTAGAAGTCTCTTATCTGCTCTACTTTTTGTCTTTTTTCTATGTAATTATAGTTAATATTGACCTATTTAATAATGAGAATTCAACATTACACCTTTCAGTGTGTATTCTCATGATCTAATCTCACTCACTCACTCTCTCTTTCTCTCTCTCACACACACACATATACATGTATATATATATATATATATATATATATATATATATATATATACAGGGTGTGATGGATAAATTGTCCTTTAAATTATGCAAAAATGAAAATAGTACTGACATCTCATTTTAACAAATATATTTACCAAACTGCACAAAAATATCTTGAAATAATTAAGATTAAATTTATTCAATAAAATCACTATTGCCCATGGTCTCCAGAAAACTTTGGAATCTTCTGTAACTCTTCTGGACAGTTTCCTTGTTTAAATTGTTGAATGCTGCCATAATACTTGCCTTCAGTTCATCTTTGGTATTACAAGGAGTTTTGTTAGTTACTCACACAACTGTGCCCCATGGATAATAATCAAGGGGGTTGCAGTCTGGGGAGTTAGGTGGCCAGATATAAAAGGTGAGGTGGTAACAGAAATTGTCTGACAGCTATGACTGGGTTTTCCTGTTTGTGTGGCATAGTGCAGAGTTCTGTTGCCAGACATAGGGTCTTTCTTCAGCCTCCCTCTTGACCCTGGGCAGCACTACCTCCTCAAGGCACTTAATATAGGCCTCCATGTTGAGTCCAAGTCCCTGTAAGAAGATGAATAGAGGCATAATGTCACCATTACTACTGATCACTCCAAACATCTGTAATCATCATTAAACTTATCCAACTCTTTTGAATCCTCTGCACTATCCTCAGATTGATCCCCAAACTCTCTAAAATATTTATATTGGAGATTCCAGTGTGAATGACAAGTAGTACAGGGTTTTTTTTCTATAAGCGGCTTTTCTATAAGTAAAAATTTAAACGTAGTAAAATTTTATTAAGAATAAAATAAAATTTAAACATAGTAAAATTTTAAATAAGAATAAATAAAAATAAAAACAAGTAAAATATATTAATCCATCAAATAATGAACAAATTAACAAACCACTCCTGCTATGACAACTGTTAGAATAGATTGAAAAGAATAAATGAAAAATAAATAAGAAAAAACAATTAAAAATAATCAGTCCAAATAAATAAAGTAAATAATAAACAAAATTAATAAACCACTCCTGCCAAAATAACCCTTAAAATGGACTACAACAATCAATCCAGAAAATTGGGTGAAAAAATAGCTGTAATTACTTTCTCAGACTAAAACAAACTACTAAATAAACAATCCGAGCTCCTCCCAAAAATATTTACAACATTACTTAAAAATCGAAAACCGAAAAGAATAAATAAAAATATATAAAATAAAAATAAATAAGAAAAAACAAGTAAAATAAATTAATCCAAATAAATAAACAAACTGCCCCTGCCAAAATAACCATTAGAATAGACAAAAAAATAATAATAATAACTAAGAAAAAAAAAAAAAATAATCAATCCAAATAAATAAATAAAGTAAATAATAAACAAATTAACAAACCACTCCCACCAAAATAACCGTTAGAATAGACTACAACAATCAATCCAAAAAATTGGCAAAAAAATAGCTGTAATTACCTTCCCAGACCAAAACAAACTATTAAATAAATGATCAGAAAATTTTTTTACTATGTTACTAAAAGACTGAAAACTGAAAAGAATAAATAAAAATATATAAAAAACTAAAATAAATTAATCCAAATAAATTAACCACTCCCACCAAAATAATCATTAGAATGGACTACCCACAATGCCCCACTGACCGATATATATAAATAGTCAAGAAAAAACCCAACAAATATGGCCTGATGATTGCATCTAGCATGAAACAGTTTGTTGCCACTGAATGTTGACTTCAATGTTCACTTTTATATATATATATATATGAAAATTTTTTTTCATATGGTTTTCAGTGTTTTATCTACAGTGTGCCATGGGTAAATTGTCACCATTTTATATTTTTAATTTTGCCCATGCTTATGGACAAGTAACTAGTTTACCAGGTTGTATCAGAAGTAATCATATAAATGTTAACCTCAGGATACAATATTTACATTCTACAATTATGTCAACTGAATGGCTTCAAGAAGTAGTTTCCATCAAGGTTTGAACTCTTTTTCTGTACCTTAAGAGCCAGTCTGACAAAGATGATGTGAAGTGATTTTCTTCTTATTGGTTAGGTATTTACTAACAAAGAGGGATGGAAAAACTCAACAGCACTGGAATCAAACACTGGATTACAACAAGCAGGGCATAGATAAGACTTCTACACAGAACACTACACATATGGGATGAATGCAGCCGAGATACCGGAAACACAAAACTAGGAAGAATGAATTTGAAATGACATTGGGCAACACAAACAGAAATCTTTGGTAACACACAACAATCCTGCTGTGACGTCAACACAGCACACTGCCTCTTCCCAGAAAAAGTGTCTGCTTTTATGGAGCCTAAAACTTTAGTGCTTGGCTAGCAAAGGAATCATTTACATAGCTAATACCACTCAGCTCACCATCTCAACTATCTCATGGGGAAGCTGGTTGACATTTTACTTCTTCATAACCAGACACTCTGTGGTTCACACAGGTCCTGTACTAGCAGGGCAAACATATGTGCTCTTTTTTGAAGCAACAACACACTAAATGTTGGCTCTTTGACTGATGAAGGTGGGTACTATTATCAGTAGCAATTGGCTTGCTCCAACTCCATTTCATTTCCACTACATAATGCCTTGCCAATTCCATCTAAGACATTATAACAATTTAAAACCATTACATATACTATTACTATGTGTAAACAAACCGTAGAGAAAATGAGATAAGAAAGAATGAAGCCCTAAAAGGAGAAATTTGATAAAAAAAAATGAGGTGTTATCCATGTCAAGTGGATTTCCAAATATAGGGGATGCAAGTTCAAATCTTGTGTAGGTATATCTGTTTTTGACCCAAACAACTTAATCAAAAGGTATAGAATATGAAATGTCTTGAAATTAATAATGAAAGTTTTTCTTCTAAGAAATTAAGATATTACTATCAGGTGTAAAAGCAACAGTGATGAGGTAAAAGAAATACAAATAAAAAAATTAATAAAAACTGACAATGCTTCACTGAAGAAGTTCAGACAATAAAATATGAGGGGGTGCTGGAAAGTTCCTGACCTGACCAAGAAGGGATTCAAATGAAATTGTCTGATGTTGGTCATTTGGTTAGATTTTTAGAGGTAGGCCATACCAAGATCTTTTCAGCAATCCCTCATAAAAGTCTTGGTTAATCAGGTTCAAAAACTATGGTGGATCAATTTTGTCTTTTTGTTTCATTTCCTATTTGAAGTTTATAAAAATGATATCAGATTTACCAAATACATGATAGGGACCTAGTATTTTCTTGGAAATGGTCATACCATTCATTGGAAGCCACAAGAATGCTCCTCAAATCAATTTTGGGTAATTTGAGCTCATAAAAATGGCATATGCATTATGTCAACAGCCTGAAAAAATTGGAATTGTGACTCATTGGACTATGCTACATATTACCAGTTCTCTACTGTCCAATTAGTAATGTCACAAACCTAGGTGATGCACTGTTTCTGTTGTCATGATGTTACACGAACACTCTGCTGGGCATTTTGGACATTTTCAGGTTGTTAGAAAAGTAGAAGTACATAAGACATAACCAAACTCTTTATATTTTTTCAATCTGCAATAAATGTTAACTATTGTCACCAAGTTTCAAATCCTTACATGCAATATCCTTGGATCTATGAATATCAGAAATTTGTTGAAAGCTTTATTTGACAAAACATCAAAAAAAAGATCAGTAAAAATTTCAAGATGCTCTGATTTTAAAACTATTAAAGATACTGATCTAATATTAGAGAATTTATCAATAACTTTGATCAAGGAACCCCTGTGAAATTTCCCAGATTTTTCTGAGAGTATCTCCTGTGGATGTTGGTTGATTTGAGATGTAATGATATATATGTGTTTGAAGGGATGCTCCATCAAGAAATCATTAAAAAAATATGTTTAGTCATCATATTGGAAAGGGGCCATAGTGAGAAATTTTTAGTATCCCTTTGTATGTATGTATGTATGTATGTATGTAGAAAGATAATTACACATTAAATTGCTTAACAATTTATTATTATTGGTGGATAAGATAGATACTATGCTTTTAGTTTACAATAGTTTATTGAAATGCCAAAACCATTTAGGATTATTTATTTTATTTGCTATTGAATTCCCACAATACTGACATGCCTCTTTGTATGAAGTGATACTGGAAAGTTCCCAGACTAAGCCTAAAAAAAAGTAAAATTTCCACCATTACCCCAGTACATAATGTGGATTGTTTGGCAATAGTCCACATGGATGGATGAGTCTACCATTTTTTCCACATTTCCTGGCATTTTGCAAGTGTTTGTTTGGTCTGAATGCTCGTCACTTTGAACAGACACTCAATTGGCCTTGAAATATCACCCAAAAAGAATCTGTGTTCAACCTAAAGATAGTATTTTGAGGGTCTTGATAGCAAACTTACTGAGCTTCATGCTAAATATGATGCAAGCACATTGCTTGAATTTGTCAGTCATTATAATGATTGCAGAGTTTTGCCAACACAATGTTAGAAAACCTCATCTAATAATTGAACATGAGTAAATTATACAAAACCTATAAGCAGACTGACTGAGTAGGTTGGGTACCAGTGAACATTAACTGTGCTGTGTGTTTAATTGAATAAGAAAATAGAAAAATTCCTGTCATATATTTCATCCTTATATTTTTGTTCTCTCGACCTACATAGAGGGTGTAATAGGTGAATTGTCACCATTTTATATTTTTAATTTTGTGCATTTTTGCATGTTGTGTTTTTGATTTTGTTGACTGCACAGTATAGTAGGGTCAGTTGGGCACTGTTTGTGAGAAAAAGAGCAGAATTCACTCTACCAGAAATTTGAAAACATGCTGTAGTGCTTGGCATTTACACTGGAAGCTTCAATACAAACATTTCAGAGTGTTTAGGTGTCAATCTGAGGACAGTGCAGAGAATTTGGAAAGCGTTGGATAAGTCTAATGGTGATCATGAAGGTACGGCAGCTTGGATAACTCACTCTGATATTTTCTGATAAGAAAAGAACTCTTGAATTTGTTGGTGAAGACCTCAGACTCAACTTGAGGAGGTAGTGCTACACTGTGTCAAGAGGGTGTCTTCTGGAAGACCCAATATCTGGCACAAGCAGGAGACCCCAGTCATGGTTGTCAGACAATTTATGTGACCACATCACTCTTTACATCTGGCCACCTAACACCCCAGACTGCAACCCCCTTGATTATTATGTGTGGGTGCATTTGAACGAGAGATCAACAAAACTCCTTGTAATACCAAAAATGAACTGAAGGCAAGGATTATGGCAGTATTTACCAACTTAAACAAGGAGACTGTCCAGAAGAGTTGCAGGAGATTCCAAAGTCATCTGGAGGCTGTGGTTGAAGCCAATGGTGATTTTATTAAATAAATTTATTCCTTTTTATTTTAAGATGTTTTTATGTAATTTTGGTAAATATATCTGTTAAAATAAGATGTCAGTGCTATTTTCATTTTTGTGTAATTTAGATGACAATTTATCCATTGCACCCTGTATGTATGGTTCCATCAATAAAAACATTTAGTCTAAAGAAATTTTTTTGAAGGATGAAAAGTATTGCATAGGATTTTTTCCATTTTATCATTCAATTAAACATATATACTAAATAAAATTTAAATATTCAACTTATCTGTCCTTGCTCAGTTTTGTGGATATGGTATCTACTTGCCAGTGGGCTTAATATTAAAACTGTATTTATTTTGTTGAGGAGTAAATACCCCCCACCCCGTAACACAAATGAATTAGGTAAGACACCTTAAATAAAGAATTCCAGGTGAGTCTGGGTAGTCCGTTAGAGTCAGTCGGGAGAATTTCTAACAGATGTCACAGCAAGTTGTCTAAGCAAGATATATTATAATCACTAGGTGTGAGTTATAACATATTTAATGCTCTATTTCTTAATATTGAACACTTTAATTAAAAAGACTCAGTCACTTATGTGCCATGTGTGATACACACTTAGGCAATCATGTATCTTTTGATACATGACTGACGAGGCAGATTTTTTCCCACAGTGGGTTGCCATTTCTTTCTGCGGTAGACCAGTTGCCATCTAAGGCTACAGAACCCAGTCTGTCCTGCTATTTACCCATAGCTATGGGGTGGGAGAAGAAAAGGATTCATACCTTTCCCAAGGGCATTAGCACATAAATGAATGTAATGGATTCAACTGGAATTTAAACTCGGCTCTTCAATTCCCCAATACGAGCCGCTATCCATTACTCCACCATACCTTCTTATATATATATATATATATATATATATATATATATATACACTGATATGCTAAAGATCATGGGATAACATTATTTAAAACTAACAGTAGGTTGCACTACCTTCATGACATATAAATGCTCAGACCTACGACTGTTGTGCTTTGACATGTGGTGAATCAGTTTGAACACTGGCTAGGCTATACATAGCAAGGTGATGTGAATTATTGTAAGGATGCCAGATGGACAGGACATTCCATTTCTGAAATTGTGGAGGCATTTGAGATCTACAAAGTCGTGTGTACTGGGAATATCTGATGGAAAGCATACTGATCACTGTGGACAGTGCAATGACCAGCCATAGGTCCTTAATTTTCTACCAGTGGCTGACAGAAATCCAGTAAGTAATTGTTTTTTAGCTTTAGATACTCAACACCTTATCCCATGACTTTTGGCAAATCAGTATATGCATATTTTGTTTATATATGTATATCTATATGCAGAACAATGTGCTTATATTCAAAATAAACAATATAATATACTTGACGTATATATATATTTTCATATTTAGAGAGATTGATAAAAAGATTTGTAATGCTTATTTTACAATCTGATGGGGATTACACTACATACACCCACACACACACTCGTCTGTGTACAATGTGCTGTTGTTCTGTCATTATTGATTGTTCATGCAAGTTCATATAAAAAGACATAGGTGTAAGATATCTTGAATGTATGCACTTTTTTCAGAAGGTTTAGAATTGGAAGGGCTTTGCGAGCTTTTACTTTGATGTTTCTGGATTCAATACAAATAGGACTTCCTTTGAGAGATGTGCATTTTTTTGCTACTTGAGGTTTTGATTTTTTTTTTCTAGGTAATGCATTAAAAAAAGTTCTACCCAGGTTTGCTTGGTAGTGCTTTTGTTTAGCATGATTATGTTTTGTTTTCATTTAATTTTTGATGCATAACCATTGAATGTTTCAATTTCTCTTTTTCTTCTGACTTTCTTTAAATATAAAATTACATTTTTTATGGATGCTATCTTCCAATCTCATACAAGCACTTAAGGGTATACGATTAAATTATGTATTGAGGAAATAAATTTAGAATCTTGATTAAGCAGCTTAGCATAAAAAAAGCAATGACTTCATAAAGGTGATGGTTTGACAATAAAAACCCTCAAAGTTTGTTTTTTTTTGTTTTTTTTTTAGATGTTTTTGTGCCATACAAACACACACACAAGGAGATATTGAAAAGTTCTTGATCACTTCTCAAAATCTGACCAAGTGACTAAAAATCAGAATATTTCAAGGGAAGGGCTTCTTGCTGAAGACTGAAAACCTTCCACCCAATTATTATATGCTTATCTTATACTGATGAGTAGTGTATCTGCAAAACTTGAAGTCAGAAGACAAATCTTTTGAACTTTTATTTACACTATTGCTCTTACCCACCCCCCATATATATATATATATATATATATATATATATATATATTTTTATATATATATATATATATATATGTATATATATAAAAGCTTGGATTGAGGAGCTGAGTTTGAATTCCAGTCAAATCCATTACATTCACTTACATGCTAATACACTTGGGATACATATTAATCCTCTTCTTCTCCCTCCATCTATTGGGTAATTATCAGGGCAGACTGGGTTCTACAGCCTTGGATGGCAACTGGTCCAGGAGAAGGACAACTCTGAATTCAAAATCTGTGGAGGGTTGTTTGGGAACCTTATGGCATATAGTGCACCTGGTCTCTGTATTCAGTCCTTCAAAAAGTATAGTTGGTTCTGCACAAAGTCTTCACCACTATAATCAAATCATATGTGCTGGTGTCTGGCTGTTGGTTCCTGAGAACTGAGTTGCTTGACCCTCATACATCGAATATGATGGGAGTTTACCACATATATATATATATATATATATATATATATATATGATGGACATATATATATATATATATATATATATATATATATATATGGTGGACATATATATATATATATATGGTGGGCATATATATATATATATATATATATATATATATATATATGGTGGACATATATATATATATATATATATATATATATATATATATATATATATATATATTGTAATGCTTGTTTGTAGGAGAGACTTTGTAAATCACAGATACAATAATAGTAACGCCTTTGAACAATACTTGGTCAGGCACCTCTAATTCCCATATATATAATGTTGGCAGTGACACTTTATTCCTATATATATATATATATAATTGTTTTTTTTATTATAAGATATTAAAACAAAAAGGTATTAAAACAAAACATCTTGAAATTTATGCATATATATATATATATATATATATATAAAGCAAGGGAGAGGATGCAATGGATAAACTGTCTTCAAAATTACAGTGACATCTCATTTTAACAGATATATTTACCAAAATTGCACAAAAATATCTTGAAATACTAAAGTAAATTTATTCAATAAAATCGCCCATGGCTGCCAGACAACTTTGGAATCTCCTGCAACTCTTCTGGATGCCCGCCTTGTTTAAGTTGATGAATGCTGTCTTCAGTTTTCCTTGGTGTTATGAGGAGTTTTGTTGGTCTCTCGCTCAACTGTGTCCCACACATAATAATTAGGGGGTTACAGTCTGGGCAGTTAGGTGGCCAGATTTAAGGTGTGTTGTTGTTGCAGAAATTGTCTGACAGCCATGACTAGCTTCTCCTGCCCATGTGGCATGATGCAGAGTACTGTTGCCAGACATAGGGTCTTCCAGCAGTTACCCTCTTGACCCAGTGTAGCACTACCTCCTCAAGGCACTTGATGTAGGCCTCCATGTTGAGTCTGAGGCCCTCACCAACAAATTCAGGAATTCTTTTTTTATCAGAACAATCAGAGTGAGTTTCCTGAGCTGCTGTGCCTCGGTAATCACCACTAGACTCATCCAAGTCTTTCTGAATCCTCTGCATTGTCCTCAGATTGACATGCAAACACTCTGAAATGTTTGTATTGGAGCTTCTGGTGCATATGCCAAGCACTACAGCATGTTGTTTCCAAATTTCTGGTGAATTACATCATGGTGGTCTTTTTCTCACAGATGATGCCCAACTGACCCTCCTATATGGTGCAGTCAACAAAATCAAAAACACAACATGCAAAAAAAATGCACAAAATTAAAAGCATGAAACAGTGGCAATTTACCCATGGCACCCTGTATGTATGTATGTATGTGTGTGTATATATATATATATATATATATATATATATATATATATATATATATATATATATATCCTATTATAATTGTGATTGTCCCTCCCTTCATTATTTTGCACTACCGTTACACCCTGCCAATACCTCATAAATAATAGACTATACCATTTTGATCACATGGAAAGAGAGGAAAAGACACTACTTGGTTTCAGTGAGAATGAAAGAAAGAAAGATAGGAGAGAGCAAATTAGATTAAGCTCCTAAGAACACATACTACACTCTGATCTAAATATTTATTAATATAATTACATCATTTTGTCACAAGACTGGTGAGGGAATGTGGGGTAGGGAAAGGGCTACTATATATTATTATTATATTTAATGAATACATGTGTTTGTGTAGACATTTGTTTTTTAAACAATGTAATTAATTGGCATTTACTGGCCTGGGCATTTGGTAGTCAATAAAGAAAATATGTTTGTGTATGTATGTATGTATATATGTTGTCATCAATGTGAGTAGAACTGAAAGACTCTTGCGGGTCTTAAAAGCCATTTGAGATGCCATCAGTGATGAGTTAAAATGTGTGAAAAATTAAGAAGGTTTGGGTGCAGAAGATGTTCTTACTCAGTTATGAGTTGACTTCCACCATGTATATGCATATGTGTTTGTGGGCATGTTTGCACACAGAGGCACACAGTATCACCTGTAAATAAGTAAAACCCCACACACATTTTTAAAGAAAGTTATCTTTTAAACCAAACATAACAGGATTTTAATATTAAACATTCAAAATGGATATTATCAGGTATTATTCATCACCAAAATCTATAGTACTGAAAATTGTTGCCAAAAATATAAATATATCACTATCAAAAAGTGTGTGTCCTCCCACCAAAGACTTGATTTAAAATCAATATTTGGTGTTACTATCCTTATTTTCTATTATTGTTTGTAATCTTGATGACAATGACTTCACTACACTTACATAGTTACTGATATAATTCCTACTTTAACAGTATACAGTCTGTTATGGTCCAGGTTAGGACCAAGGAAGAACAACATGAACACAAGAGTAGAAATAACGAAGGTATATTACACGAAATAATAATACAAGATGTGGAAGGTGTTAGTATGACTGTCAGTCTGGTTTGGAGTGAACTACTATCGGCTCGACTCGATTCATCCTTCTCTCTTGAGAGGCGTAGTATACATAGTGTTAGGAAGAGTTCATTCTGTAGTTATAGGTAAGGACTCATGACACAGTCTTTCAAATCTATCTTGTTTTTCTGCTTTTTGTTTCAGGAGATTCCACAAAACATCAAACCCAAATAAGTTAATTTTTCTTTCATTGGACTATTGTATAATGTCTTAAAATATTGAGGTTTTGTTCTTATTTACCAGCCCAAATATTAAATAGGCTTCTTTGTATACACACTCTCTGAATGTAATGTTTACTTCTGTAAACAAAATGAATATTGAAAACTTATTTAGTCAAAATATTTCCTCTCAGCTTCTATGCATTCATTCCACCTTGGCAGGAAGTCATCATTTCTATTCCTAAAGAATTCTTCATTCAAAGAACCAATAAATTTATTGAAGGCTTCTTTAATTTCATCTGGTCTGGTGCTTTTGCTATATATCTAGAGATTCTTGCTAAAATTCATAGAAGAATCTACATTGTTACAGGTCCTGAAGTGGCATCTTAGCTTCAGTCACTTTCTCACCACTGTAATGTAGTTTTCCTGTATCATTTCTATAAATACTTTCATAGTAATTGTTCTGATGAACTTTTCTTCTATGGTATCTAGGTTTTATGAATTTAAGCACAGTATTAGATTGGCAGCAAGTTCTCATTATTTTACAGGTGAAATGGTTAAATGTAATTGTAAGTTCTATACTAACAGTTCCTTATATCGCACTTCTCACTTGTGGAACTCTTTTCCGGCTTCTTGCTTCCCAGTCAACTTTGAAATGCAACATTAATTTTTATTTTCTGTCTTCTTATTCCTGGTCTTTTATTGTTCTTTCTTCTTTATAGTGTAATTCTCTCTCTCTCTCTCTCTGTAACCCCTTGCATCTTAGTGGCTTTATTGCCTTGCTTTGGGTGAAATGATTAAAAAAATCCTGCCTATAGTTGTTATTGCATATAAAAATAATAATAAAAAGTGGATTAGAGCCATGAAAAAAATGTATAACTTCATAAAGTGTTGAGTGAGTAGTTATGGTACAATAAAGTCTTCATATTTTAATTAATTTACCAGAGCTCGGCAAATGTAACAAAATGACATCTATTCATTCATTAAACTGAGCCTGGTTGGTTTGATAATTGAATACATTGTTTTAAGCATGCATGTATACAGTAATTGTTTAGCCATTTTTAAGGAATTTTTATCAAACCATTCTTGACCCACAGAGTATTGACCATAACTTTCTTTGGATGATAACATGGCTTTTATTTTATTTTATTTAAAAAAAAATTCTTGCTTCTTTCTACATCCAGTAATTGTACAAATAGATCTATTTTGGTTATTTACTCAGGGTCTGTTTTTCATAATAAATGATACTAAAACATATTTGAACCCTGATCATTGCAGGATTCTATATACCTCAGCCTGTGTTCCCCACTCATTTTAAATAGAGCAATCATATTTAAATAACTTGAAATGATTTCTAGTTGATACACTGATGTTTAAGTTCTTTATAATTGAGGTTTTTGGATAATTTTCCTCTACAGGCTCCAAATCTTAATCATTGATCGATGGCTTTGGCTGACTACTTTTCAGTTTTTCTAAACTAAAGTCACCAATATATTTTTTAAAGCAAAATGTTATTGTTTATACACAGCACTGACCTAATAATATAGAAGTTATGCTCCTTATGCTTTCAGCTTCATTTCTTTTTGCACCATACAAGTATAAAATACAAAAATCGTATTCTCATATTTAACAAGAAAATGTAGTGAAAATCAATGGATTTAAATAATTCTTAGGCAATAATCAACAAATAATATATTATTAGAAAATACCAATTAAAAAGAGTTACTTATGAAAATGCAGAAAAATATTTCTTCTTTGAATATACTGAGACAATTCTGTCAAAGAAATGCAGTTCAATACTTCCATGAGCGTTCATGCAACTCCAGACCATGATGTTTCTATCACCATGCTGTTAATGCTAGACACATTTTCTTGTATGTCTTGACAATGCCAAACTCACTGGATACCATGAGACCAAGATTGATTGATTTTTGTTTTATCTGAATGTAGTACTTTAATCTCAAATGTTGAATTTCTATTTCTATTCTCTTGTTCAAACTTTAAACAGGCCTCTTTGTGCTCCAATTTCAGTGGCATTTCTTACAGTCATTAGTGATGTAAACTAGTTTTGTTCAGAGTATGTTTGATTGTTGTAGTATAAACATTGGTGAAACACATTTCTTTGACAGCATGAGCAATGTCTGCAGCTGAGTTTCTTAGGGCTTCATTAACTAATTTCTCAATAAAATGAATCAACTGTGGTGTCAGCTGACATGGTCAACTTGATTGTTTTCATACACTTCTAACATTTCCACTTTTCTTGTGATTTTTACAATCTTAAAGCAAAATTGCCAATTTCATGTTGACCAATCTAATATTATATATGCATATATATATATATATATATATATATATATATATATATATATATATATATATATATATAGGATAAGTTTAGAAATAGTATCTTTATATATCAATCTCTGGGCTGAGTACATCAAACTTAGTCAGTGGAAACAGGGCTGCAGTCTTCAAAAATTTAAATGCAAAGTCAATTGCCATCTTCTGTCTTCCTGAATTTATTGTCTTCTCCTAACTAAAGTCTTCTCATTTTATTCCACTCCCAGTAGCCCCTTGCATCTTAGTGCCATTATCGCCCTACTTGGGGGAAATGATTATTATTATATATATATATATATATATATATATATATATATATATATATATATACTGGCAAAAATTTTATTCATTTCAGAATGTTTCTAATAAAACAATATAAATTAGTTTTATTGTGTATGCTTTATGCAGAATTTATTTCTCTTTTGAGTGTTGTGAAAATTTTAATGCTGGATTAATTTAAATTATCCAAATTTGCCAGTAAAATAAGTTTATACAAATTATTTGCTAAATGGATGGTCACATGGCTGGTCATTACTCTATTATATAATGTAATAACTGAGCATTGTTATACAATTAATTCACTATAAGAGAGCGTTGTAGTCTTAGCCCAGTGACTAGATCAAAATAGCGTTACCTCATCAACAAAACATTTCCTTTATGAACATAAGCAAACAATTAAAGTGCTGCAAAATGGCTAGTGTTCAAACTTTACCAAGATACTGGACAATATAAGGATAGGCAAAGATTGGGAGCCCCAAGAAAAACAACAGAGCAACTGGATAGACAAAATCATAGGCTTTCTGAAGCTAACCCAATGCAGCCATGGACATTTGCAGCCAATTGTCTGGTAAAACTTGCATTAGTTTTATGCTGTAAACTGTCTGAAACCGTCTAAGAGAATTTGGATTATTCAGGTGCATTGTTAGAAAACAGCCAATTATTTCAGAGAGGAATTGACTTAAATGGCTGAATTTAGAGAAAAGTCACATTCAATGGACAGCCAACAACTGGTGTAGAGCTCTTTGGAGTGACTAGCCATGCTTTTGCATCTTTGGATCAGATGAAAAAACCTTTTCCCGACGTTGCCCAACCAAGGAATTCCATCTTAAATGTGTCAAAAAGACGTTGCAAGCAGCAGGCAGGGGTGTAATGGTGTGGAGTGCATTCAATAGCTTTGGCATTGGTCCAATTGTGATGGAAAACTCAACAATGTAGGCTATATGCAGCTAGTTAAGGAACATGTTCTGCCATATTTGACTGACCATATGCCACCTGGAACTATTTATCAACAAGATAATAGCCCCATTCACAAAGCCAAATTTATGGAATTATATATTTAAAAGAGTTCATGCTAAAAAACCAATAAATTTATCCCAATTATATGATTATATTAAGCAAATATAGCAAAGCATTCCAAATGATTTTTGTGCTTCTAGGCAATGTGAAGCTGTAATTAATAATGATGGTTACAGCACTAAATATTGATAAATATTTTTTTTTTTTTTTGCTCATTTCTAATAACTTTTTGCTTAAATATAATGCAGTCTTAAACTTATTTTGCTGGCAAATTTGGATAATTTAAATTAATCCTGCATTAAAATTTTTCAAGTTGTAGAAAAATATACAATTTTTTACATAATTTGAAAGAGAAATAAATATTGCATAAAATGTACACAATAAAACTAATTTATATTGTTTTATTAGAAACATATTCTGAAATAAATAAAACTTTAACCATTGGTCTTAAACTTATTTTTTCCATATATATATATATATATATATATATATAAGGTGGTGATGAAATTTCTCTGCTTACTCATCAAAATATCAAATGCTTTTGGGAATGTGTTCTTGATAGTCAAGACCTTTTCAACACACCTTTTGTGCATATATATATATATATATATATATATATATATATATATATATATAAACAATTATACTTTTATTTCCTGATTAATTTTTTATTATTAATGCTCTATTCCTTGATATTGAGCATTATAATTACAAAGACTGTTTGTGTAAAAGTATTATCTTCCATAAATACTCTGGTGTATCTTTTTTTTCTTTGCATATAGAAGTAACTTAAGAGAGAAATTCTTGAGAGTGCCACTATTAAATCTTATCAAAATATAAATCCCCACCCACTTTTTTCCCATATATATATATATATATATATATATATATATATATATGGAAAAACTCTGGGCAGTAGATTGATATTTTGATAAGACTTGAGAAATTTCCTTCTAAGTAAGTTACTTTCTCTTTTTATAAGTGTGGCATTCTTTAGATCAAAGTTATGGTTGAATTTATTTCTATGTATATGACTAATGCATTTGATAAATTGATGTAAGTTCCCTTTTGTCTTCATAGATATGTATTTTAAAATCTCTGTAAGTTTCCACAATGTATTGTGAGGAACAGTTCTGAAATGCCACATTTATTAAAAGACAAAATAATTTGCTTAGAGGGAAAATTTTCGAGTGCTGTTATGATCTTATATATATATATATATATATATATATATATATATATATATATATATAACAAAGTATATATCTTTCCCAAAAAAATAATAGACCAGAGTATTTATGGAAAATAATATTTTTATGCTGTCTTTATAATTATAATGCTTAATATCAAGGAATAGAGCATTAAGAATTAAAAAATTAATCAAGAAATAAAACTATTTTTGCTTTTTTTTTGTATTTTTTTTATATTCTATATAATAATGTTATTGTTATATAATAACATTTAACAGAGAATAGGTAGTAAGACACTGAAACCCAAAGGTGTATTGGGATAGTGAAAGATGCCTTCCAAAATCTAAGCAAATATTAAGAAACATTTCATTACAAAGTAAAGAGTAGTGAAATGTTATGTAATATGAGTTCTGTTATATTGTAGCAAATGCTGGACAATCTATGCACAGATGAATAAGTTACTTGAAGCAACAAAAATGTGCTTCTACAGAATGATGCCGAGAATACCATGGACTGAACATCGGAGCGACAAAGTTCTAGAGACAGCGGAAACAAAAAAAGACACTTGTACTTAGCATCAGGAAGAGACTTTTGAAATTTCTAGGGAACATAATTAAGAAAGAGGGCTTGAAAAATTTGATACTCATGGGACAGTTTGAAGGCAAGAGGGACAGAGGAAAACAGGACCTACCCGGTGAGCTTGAGTAAGCGGATGTGGAGCAGGGTTTTGAAGAAATGACCAAAAGACAAAATTTATTAAGAGCTACAAAGGACAGAAAGTTGTGGAGAACCCTAATTATCAATGCCCTGAAGGATGACAGCACATAGAATATATCCTTGCCACTTTTTGTATTTGTAACTCAAAATTTCATATACTGATATATATATATATATATATATATATATATATATATATATATATATATATATAATCGTATATATATATACGTATATATATATATATATATATATATATATATATATATATATATATATATATATATATAATCGAACCTTGCTTTGATGCCATTATAAGCATGAATGTATATATGCATGTAGGCATAAATATACAATTTTGCAATTTAGTAAGTAAAATTCTTGTTTTTCTCAGCATGTAAAATATTAAAAACTCTAAAACTGCATATAACTATAACAGTTACAAAATAATTAATTAAAATGTTAAATAAACACTTTTCACTTCATGTAAAAAAAATGCAGGAGCTGGAAAGGTTATGTAAAATTATTTTATGAAACTATTATAATACCAAAAAAGAACTCATTATCTATAATTATCAACACAAACAGAACTTATGTTATTGAAAGCTAATTTTAGGACAAATTCTGATAAATTCAAAATAGTACCATGTATCAGGAATTTAATCTATAATAGTTTCAATTATTACCAGCAGCTCAATCTATAAGGCTTGAGTCTATGTTAACATTGCAATTAACTGACTATAATTTCTGATGAGGATTATTTTTAGTTAAGGTGTAAAAGATCTTGTGTACACCTTTTCCTGACTACATGCATTAGATGTTGAGTCAAAAATCCTTGTTTCAACAATAAAAAAAAGTGATGAAGATAATTAACAGAATAAATTCTAAGATCAGTACAAATATCCTCAGCTATAATTTGGTTAAGTCATATAAACTAGTAAACAACTAACTCGCCTCTGCCCTGTGTTTCATGAATTCACATAATTGCAAAAAGTACAAACTAAAAGCCTAACAATAGAGGAGGCAGAAGATATGTTTTGCAATATATTTTCAGAGCTGCATAATGTCTTTATTTTAGTTATTTGGCTTTGTTCAACAGATAATATATGATCAATGAAAAACATGTTTACATACTTAAGACTGAAGTCTCGTTGATTTTTTTATTTAAATTTTTGAAATAGTCAGTTGATAACTAGGGATATGGGAGTTCTTTATTTTGCTATGAAATTGTACTTTCTCCATCTTTTTCACTTGCATTTAAAATTCTTAAATAGTTATTTTTGCATTTAGTAATCAAAGCATTACTTCACTTCAGTCATCTTTCTGGATCAAGGAAATATTTCAATGTAAGCAAAATCTATTTACTAATTAATATAAAAGTAAAACATAACAAGGTTACTTGTAATATTTTATTTGTAGATCAGTTCAAGTTTCTATAAAACATGAAATGTATGTTTTTTGTTTTTGTTTTAAATTTTAGCAACAAGTTCATGTTAATATATTTTCTTATACATTATTATATTTTTATATATTCTCATCTTTTTATTATTTTTATATATTTTTTCAAATTTCATTTATTGATAACTATAATAATGGTCAATTGAGGTGTGGGTAAAACCCCTTCCTGGTAGATCAGGAGCTTTGTTTGGTGGCCAGTTATTGATCAGCAATTGGAAGAAACAGTAAAACGATGCCAGATATGTGAGGTAAATAGGAAGAGCCCATGGAAAACACCACCCAACCTTTGGTCCTGGCCTGGGAAACCATAGTTTAAGATATATGAACTTTTCAGGTTCATTCATTAGACAGATGATACTGGTTGTGGTGGATGCTCATTCAAAGTGGAATGATGCTGTCTCAATGGATACAAACACATCAGGAGTAACAATTTCCAAATTTTGTGGTAATTTTGTGACGAAAGACATGACTTACCTCAGAATTTGAAATGGGTGCAAACCTGTCTTGCCTGCATAGTGATGACAATAAGAAATATGGTCGCTATTGAAGACGCAATTTATGCGCACATATCTCGTCCAAAACGAGATACTATTTGCACAAATGCAAATTTTGGCCGTATTGGAATAGCATAAAAAGTGGGGTGCGAGCAGCACGAGAGAACCAAATTCATTCGGTGAACAGCATGCAATAGAGCTGGATGTGCAGATTGACAGATGGATAAAGTAGACACGACTGAGTTAGTGTCTGTTTCACAACTGCCCAGTGTAACAACCGAGAAAGGGAGCCATGCAATCCATTTCCTTGACCGAAGAAGAAGAAAAAATAGCTGGTCTGTCGGCGAGCATCGCACTTGACTTTTTGACCCCTTTCTCATCACCATTTTTCCCTACAAATCTCTATACTCATGGTCTATTAGAAGCACTTTTCACAGACAATGGAAGTACTGTTATAAGTGTAGAATTTGTAGTTTCTCAAGAAGGACTGCATGGAGCATATACCCATAGTGCCATATCATCCCCCATTAAATTGTCTGAAAGAGAGAGTTGTGTAAGTAGAGAAAGATGGCTTACAAGAAAAAAAAAGAAAGAAATTTAATAACCAAGTGTGCCCAGTTCCTATTCCACCACCAAAACACACCACACTTAGCAGGACACAAATCTTTGAATTTTCATCAGCAGATTCTAATGCAAATAAATGTGGTGAAACCAGATCTTGGAACAAAAATTCAGCAGAATAAACAGAAAGAGCAACATATTGTTCATACTTGAGACTCAACATCTAAGATTAGTGATCAGGTGTTCATATGAGACATTGTCAGAGAGTATTAGCTACCAGGCATCATAGCTGAACCAGTATCCTACATCATTGAATTGGATGATGGTTGGATGCAGAGACATTACCAAGACTACCTTTGAAAATGTGTGTGCATCAATGATAGAGACAGACATTGATGATCTAGTCCTACTAGTGGATGAGTTTTTGGCATCATCTGCTGGAACATGATTGACATGCAAAAATGACACTTTTTTTGCTGAGATGAACAATCAAGGAAAGACTTCACAAAGTAGCACTTCTCTTATGATGGTGATGTCATCACAATAACATTCAATGCAAGTCAGAAAGCCACCTAATAGACTGAATTTATAATGAGCATTTGTGAATTAAAGAGGAAAGAATATAGTAACTTAGGGTTCCCATTCCTCTTAGAATAGACAGCAGGAACTAGAAGGGTTTTCATTGGTTGTGCAATCAGAACTGAAAATATGAGTGAATAGAGTGTGGAATTATGACATGGCCATGTTGTATATTCTTCATGTTATCTTTGAAGATATTACGTGCATGATTAAATTATATCAAATTGCTTCAGTTAAGAAACTCTCACTATAATGAAAATTTTCACTAAATGTGTCAAATGTTTCCCGAAAATTTACATTCAGTCTAATAGATAAATTGATATCATTTATATAACAGTTATACCTATGTGAATTTTTCCCTTCCTGATAAAGAAAATTTGATTTTGCCCTGATTCATTTACAAGAGGGTGCTGAAAAGTTTTCAATCTGGCCAAGAACGTATTTAAAAAAATTATGATGTTTAGTCACTTGATCAGATTTTAGAAAATGAGCCAGGATGAGAACATTGACACACACACACATCATATGTATATATATATATATATATATATATATATATATATATATATATATATATATAATGTGAAACTTTTTTTTATTGTACTCTTTTATTGAGCTTATATAATTTAGTTTGTGCTATTAATGAGAATTTTTTCCTTTCCTTACTGTTTAATAAAACTGTTTCTGGTAAATCCAGGAATATCTGGAAAACTAGTAATATTTTACTTTACTAGGTAGTAAATGCATTCACCATTGTCTTCTTGAAATTTCTAACACAAGATTCTAGTTTTGGTTGGCATGGTTCCACTGGTAATTTATTTGTCCATGAACCAAATTTTGTTACAGCAGTAGGTGGAGATGAAAGTACAGAGCTATATATGTATTGGTTTTAGTTCTCTTGTAAAGTGGATGGAGAATAAATATCAGACTAAAGAAATTAAAATAGGTTTGTATGCAACAATTCTTTTTATTTTGCTATGTCAATGAATTACGTTTTTTTATAACTGCAGACATCTGGAAATCAACTTTATAGTAAGTAACTTCCTATTCAAATATGAAATTAAAACTTTTATTTGTAACTTATTCAATATAAATTATAAATAAATAGATGATAAAATTAAAAAACAAAAATAATTTATACTTTGTGTATTAAAAGTATTTCTTTTTCAAACTGAAAAGAAATTAAAAACCATAAATGTAATTCCAAAGTCAAATTGTTCAGTATCATTTTTTTTTAAACAAGATAACACTATAATCAATAATTAACATTTAAGCATAACAATTGAGAGCTGTTAAGAAGAAATAAATTTCTTTTTTCCTAAAGCAGTTGATGAAGTATCAAGCAAGACATTTCAAATCCTGATTTTTTTTATTCTTCCTGTAGTCTGGATTGTGATTAAAGGCAGTTTCTAGATTGTGATGAAGAATGTAAAAGCAATGTTTCTCAAGCAGTCACTAATATGTTATAAAATATAAGGGAATGCTGAAAAGTTATTTTCTGATCAACAACCAAGTCCATTCATATAAATATATATATTAATTGATTTAATTTTTAATCCATCTTACTCTAAATGTTATTTTAGTGGATACCTGTTTGAGTAGACACCCTTTTGTGATAGTCTTCCTTGGCTGCATGGTCTAAAAGCATGTTGGGCTATATGGTGGTTTCTTCAAAAAGGAATGCAGGTTCAAATTCTACCAGAAGGCACATTTTCTTTATTAAGACTCTTGAATGCACAGGCCATTAGATAAGATTTACACTGTTAAAAAAAAAAAACCAAAAAAAAACAACATATATAGTGAACAGTCCTGTTCATCTTTTGACATATGAGGACTTAACAATTCAGTTTTTTGAACTGAAGTTACAGTCTACCCATATATATGATTTGATTATAGTGTGACTTGTGTAGGACCAACCACATTTTTCAGAAGAGCTGATAACAGAGAAATGGTGCACAGTGTTCCACAAAGTCTCCAAACAGCCCTCTTCAGGTTTGAATTGTTTTTCCTTCTCCTAGACTGGTTGTTAACCAAGGCTTGAAAGAGATGGATATATATATATAACTTTACTGAGGTTATTTTTATAAAGTGAATATAACAAACTTGGATGGAATTAGAATATAGCTTGCCTATTTCTCTTTCCAAACTACTAACCAATTACACTACTCATACATCTGTATACATCACATATCAGGTATATTTAGGCAGCATCCAAACAAATTTTGTTAAATTTAATTGACAAGGTTTATCTGTTTCATTTTTATTGTACTTTTCCAATTTTTAAATAAGATGTTATACAATAGGATAAAAATTGTGGATAAACTGTCCAAAGTGTGTATTTTCTTTTATTTTTTCTTGAGTAATTTGAACCATTTCAATCATCATCAAGAATTAAGGTATGCTATATTTATGGGTAAAATGCTCAAGATCAGAGATAGAGCATATATAGCTATATAAATGGACACCGAGATAAACACAGAGTGGTGACAGTCTGTTTCATGCATGAATGCAATCTTCAGGCCACTCACACATACACACACGAAATTTTGTTAAATTCAACTGATGGGGTCTATCTGTTCGGCATTTTATTGTATTTTTCCAGTTCTCAAACATGATATAATACCATATAAGACCAAAATTGTGTATAAAGTGCCTGAAGTTCATATTTTTTTTCTGTTTTTGTTCAGGTACTTTTCACTATCTCAGTTATTATCAAGAACTGGGTGTTGTCTGTGTGGTAGATAAGAGACTGGCATTTCTTTTTGAAAGCTGGAATGATAAGCAAATAAAATAAACATACCTTAAACTATATTTATATATATATATATATATATATATATATATATATATATATATATATATAGATGTGTGTGTGTGTGTGTGCTTGAATGGGATGACCAGTAAAAAATCAGGTCAAGGTTAATTTTTTATGCATTTATTATATTCTGCATTCCTAGAGGCCCTAATCAATGCTGAATTGGTTCATCATCTCTCATCACAGGGCCTTTTCTCAGACAAGCAATATGGCTTCCGTTTCTCCAGATTAACTGCTGATATACTAATGATAATTGTGGAAAGTGTCTATCATGCTCTAGATAAAAACAGTGAAATCCCAGTCTGTAGTAGTGGATATCTCAAAATTTGACAGGATCTGGCATTCAGGTCTTTTGCCCAAGCTGAAAAGCTACGGTATCTCCAGGCATATTTTTGAGCTGATCCTGAATGTCCACTCATCTACATCCTTTTGTGCTAACACAGGTGTCTCCCAAGGTTCTATCCTTGGTCCTACGTTGTTTTAATCTTCATTAATGACCTTCCTGAGGATATTAGCTCTCAACTTGGCATCTATGCTGATGACACTACCATTTACTCCTGCCTCAATAGTAAGGCTGATCAGTCAGACAAGGTAAAATGGCAGCTGATGTACAAAACGACATCAAGACTGTGATGTCAAGACACCTCCAAAAACTAAACTGCTCTCCATAAAATCATCTCAGAGACCACTTACTGCTTTCCATCAGCATGGCTGATGCTATTGTTCAAGAAAGTGAATCATTGCACCTTCTCGGGCTAATGTTCTCAGCTGGCATGAAGTGGAAAGACTATATTGGATCCATAACTAGATCAACTGTTAAGTCATTTCACTCTGTTGGGTGAGACAATTTTTCTCTCTGAAATCTATCTTGCATATTTATGTCTATCTTTCATCCATGCTTAGAATATTGCTGCCATATATGATCCAGTGCCCCAGCTAATTTCCTGGAGACTTTTGATGAGATTCAAAGAAGAATCAGCACTATTATTGGTCCTGATCTGGTAGCTCACCTTGTGTCACTGCCATAAGGCTGCCTCTCTGTGCCTTTTTATGAATACTTTCATGTTCGGATGAACTCTTTTGCTAGACTGAATGAATTTAAGCGCAATACTAGACTGGTGGTGAGATCTCACCAATTTACAGTTGAGCTAGCTAGATATAGCTATAACTTCTATGCTAACAGTTTCTTATCTTATGTGTGCTAGTGTCTGTACTACCTTGCTTGGGGTGATACTGATTTAAAAACAAAAAAAATCTTATATATATGCACAGACCGCCATGCCAAAATTAAGAAGTAAGTAATACTGTGTAGGACTCCATCTAATGCAGCAGAGTGCAACTCCTCTACATTGCATTGATTCTACAGAACGTTGGAAGCCCTGAAGAAATGGTGAGCCTTGGAGTTTTTATATCTATCTCCAGCTACCCGGTGTTTGTACATACAAGATTTTACATGCAAATAGATATTTCTTTTATATCATATAAATGCTCAAATGAACTTTTGTTGGACTAGTGTGGCAGTCACACTAATTGTCAGAAGTCTCCAGAATGCTTCTCAAAATAATTCTGGGCAACCTGAGCTTGACAACATAGATCAGTGGAATTACTCATTGTTGTCATGGTAAAAGGAAACTCTGAATGGGTGCAAATGCTCACAAAGCAGTGCAATATAGAAGTGATGGATCATTGATATGTTTAGGCTGATCATGTGAACACAACCCATGAAATCAGCATCAGCCTTTATTGCATTATTGATAACTGGAGCCAATAGGACTCATTGGGTCTGTATCATAAATGAACCCTACATTAAAATGGAAAGCAATCATTGCATCACATCACATTTTGC